>JAOUQT010332557.1:0-13341 GCA_025769995.1 Xyliphius kryptos
TATACTATGTTTGAGTTGATTTACACAAAAGTTTATGGTGTGGATTTATTTCTGAAGGAACCTGGGTGGTTGTTCTGAGCTGCTGTTGCTGCGTTTCTCCTCCTTTACCATTTGGCGACGTTTGGAGGTTTCAGTGAGCAGTTCGATGGCGTCTCTGTTGAAACCAAGTGCCCCCTACTGTTCACCAGCAGCTCCACCACCAGCTTTTCAACCTTCTCAGGTAGTCACCGTTATGGCTCCTGCACCGCCACAGAGGTGAGCGTTTTATACAAATTGAAATCTGACGATGGAATCTGTATTGGTCTGATTTGTATAGTTTGCAGTGACATTTCTGTGAGATTATTATTATTATTATTATTATTATTATTATTATTATTATTATTTTTATGACTTAACTTTTATTATAGGATGACAAGACGACACCTGCCCAATTTTCTTGGGAATTATCTAGTACCACAGACCATTAGGAATTGTATGGAAGCTCACGGTGATGTGCTGGTGGTTCAGCCGGCTCTGGGTGAGGTGAGAGGATGGCAGCATGACTGGTGGTGAAGAGTGAGGTTGAGCTAACAGCTTTGTGAAGATAGATGACCATGGTACCCACTATGGCAGTGCTAAAGAATAAGATAGATAAGGAATTGGTAAAGTTATGCTGGTTATAAGGGCTTTTTCTTCTTATAGGTGCAGTTGTTCTCTGGGATCATAGCACATGGGCAGCACTATCTCCACTCAGCTTTCTGCTTAATGTTATTTCTTTACTCAGTTCAAACTTAAAATGCCATGATTGTTGAGTAGGATGATGCAGTAGTGTGCAATATCAGCATTTTTGGAATTCCTTCAGTTCAGTTAAATGTATTTGGCAAAATCCGATATTACTGTCTCCTACTGTAGCCCCTGTGCCTCTCCTCAATGATGGATCGCTTCTCAACTTTGCTCTGGCTGGAGGAACTGCAGGCTGAAAAAGAGTTAAAGGAGTTCAGTATTAGTGGTGCCATGCTTACAAAAGGAGTGGGCAACTTGCACCTGGAGGTCCCCGGCCTAAGTGAGGGACGGCCCAGCCTGTACATAGGTGAGAAAAAGATCCACTGGATGAAATTGACTAGCTGTTACAGCTCTCAACCTCCATGGTTTGTATTGGTCTTAAATAGAGATGCGCTTAGTCTGAAATGAAACAATTATACACATTTGGACAAATTTTGGTAATAAATTATTTGCTAGAAAATTGGCAAGAATCAAGTTAATTTGTTGTTGGTCAAATTAGTTTAGTTATGAAGATGCACATTATTTTGATTTTAACTTAATCTCTCTAGTTACAGGACCCTCCACCCCCCACCCAACAGTTCACTGTAGCAGTGGGCAGGGTCAAGCCAGTTGTATTGTTTGGGATGATCAGAAACATAATTTTTACTTAATTATTTAAATATATATTCAGTTATTAAAAGAAAAGCTAATGTGTGGCTTTTTAGTAAATCAAGTCTAAAGTCTGTGTGTGGACCCTAAACAAGCAGCAGCAACACAGTGACTGGTGGTCAAAAGTGCTTAGCGCTACTATACGCCGGGGGAAAATTATGTGAAAGAATTTTGTTTAACCCCCCCCATGCCCCCGCCAATTATGTGCAAGTTTCACGTGTATACCATCTACGAAGGGGTAATAAAAAATAACTTAATAACGTAATAAATTTTAACAAAACGGTAAAAATAACCGTTATATTTGCTGGACGCCACAATTTATCATTATTTATATTTACACAACTAAAGGTTATTAAAAATGTTGTTGGACCAATTTCTGTGTTTTGCAGGAGATAAAGTTGTTCTGAAGAAGTTGTGTGTTGGAGGCATGGAACTGAAATATATTGCTTTTGTTACTGAGGTATTTAATTTACTGAACATTGCCACTTTACTTTTATTCTACTCAGTTGAAGGGTAACCATTTTACAGCTTTATTTTGTTCTGTTTACTGCAGATCAACAAGGAGGATGTGAGTCTGCGGGTAAATTTTGATTTCCTGAAAAACTACCTTGGGGAGCCGCTGGATGTAGAGTTCACTCTTAATAGGTACTGAGCAAATTCTTATGTAAAATCTGTCAGCTTACAACAGGCGTGTCAACTTTTTGCAAAGAAGGCCAAATTCGATAACGTGAAGATTCCTGGGGCCAAAATTTCCCTCTGACATTTTTTTTTTCATTAAAAATTTAGCTAAAAATGCACACAATTACAAAATTGTTTTTGCAATTACTCACATTTTTTTTTTTTTTCTTCTTTTTTTTAAATGGCATTGTAACCGAATATAAACCACTCAGGTGTAAACAACTCTAAAGACACAATTATCTGACTCTCCAAATATAAAACCTTAAATTTAAGAAATTCAAATTTAAGGTCAAGCAGCTCTCGTGTCACATTCATGTTGTCAACATAAAGAAATTAGCAGTTGTGCAAGGTGAGATGCATACAAAAAATGAAATCTTGACAAGTCTTGTTTTTGACTGGAATAGTAAAATAAGTAAGATAAATAATGCAATTTTTAGAAACGTTCTTATTTTAAGAATGTACTCACTATTGGCAGATACTTATTTACAGATATTTAATTACTTTTTTCAAGATTTGTGTTTATTTTTGTTATGTTTTTACATATATTTTTGCTGTGCTTTATCACAGACTAATGATGATTGAATGCCTCTCCTCTCCCTTTGAAAACCTGCAATTAAGTCCTCAATTCTTAAAGGCAGTGGCAAATGGGGAATGATGGGGAAATGTGGAATTATATATATTTTTTTATGATTTATTTATTCTTACAATCCATAAATAACATGTTATTGGACGAATTGTCGAGGGCCGTTCAGACTTTGAACATGCCTGGTTTACAACCATAAGAATTCACAGATTTGGGTGAAACAGCGGCGCAGCGCTGAGTGCTTCTGCCTCACAGCAAGACTGTGACCGTTTTGTGTATTGTCTGCATGTCCTTTTTGTGTCTCCCATGATTTTCTATTTGTTTATCCAAAGACATGCTGATGGGTAAATCAAATAATGTGAATTGACCTTACAATCAGGTTACTCATAGGGCTAAATACAAGGGTTGCATCAGAAAAAATATTCTTCCAGTATAATATTCCAATTAGTACCTGATCTGGAAAGATTCTGCCGGTTGAAGAAAATGGTACAGAGTTAACAAGGTATATCGAGAAAACAACTACTATCTGTAATTAAAAAAACTACAAAGTGTATCTACTGAGTGGTAAGTGGCACTAATAAAATAGTGAATCATTTCTGAAAGAAGATTGTGTTTCTTATAAAGTAATGTTTATGTTACAAATAAGTATGTTTACAAATACACTGCTCAAAAAGGGAACACTTAAACAACACAATGTAAGTCAACCACACTTGTGTAAAATCAAGCTGTCCAGTTAGGAAGCAACACTGATTGTGAATCAATTTCACTTGCTGTTGTGGAAATGGAATAGACAACAGGTAGAAATGAGAGACACTCAACAAACCCCCCCTTCCCATAAAGAAATGCTTCTGCAGGTGGTGACCACACCCCTTTTCTGTTTTTTTGCATTTGGTCAGTTCTCTCACCATAGAGGTAGCATGAGGCGGTGTCTACAACCCACACAAGTTGCTCAGGTAGTGCAGCTTATTCAGGATGGCACATCAATGCCAGCTGTTGCTAGAATGTTTGCTGTGTCTGTCAGCACAGTGTCCAGAGCATGGAGCAGATACCATGGAGGGGGCCGTGGGAGAGAACATCTAACGCTTCATCAGGAGCATGCCCAGGCGTTGTAGGGAGGTCATACGGGCACGTGGAGGCCACACACACTACTGTGCCTCATTTGAACTTGTCTTGAGGAATTTTCACTGAAGTTGGAGCAGCCTGTCATTTGATTTTCCACTTTACCTTGAATATCCAAATCCAGACCTCCATGGGATCATCATTTTAATTTACATTTTGATCAATTTTATGTTATATTTTACTCAACACATTCCACTACCCACTAAATAAAGATTTTCAACTGAAATATTTTAAGATCTAGGATTATTTTAGTGTTTCTTTTTTTTTTTTCTTACAGTGTATTTCCTTAAGCATTTAGCCAATTACATTTCGCAATTGGTTGCTAGGTTTAAAATTTTCTGCCTAGGCCTTCAGCAATATGGAGCCTGAAGGTGGAGCCTTTAGAAGGCCTATGACATGACAACGTATTCACGCTCTCTCATTGGAGAGTATTTGTGATGAGTAGATATTTTTCGCAAATGAAAACTTTTTTAAGAAAAAAATGAGAATTAATTTTGTGTACAAATAATTGAATTATGATAAGTGTTATTTTCCTAAACAAGTATTATAAGGTTATTGTTGGAGATTATTTTACCTGGGGCTACACGAATGTAACAGGTGGGTACAAATGAGGACCGGAGACAGGATTTCACAGACATATGTAAAGACTTTACACAATTTATTTTGAAAACATACTGTAGTCGTTTTTTGTTGGCTTGCTATAACCCTACAAGATTATCAAGCAGCTAAAATTTGAATAGAGGATCATTTTCACATGGTGGTGTATAAATGCATGTTGTTCTGGACCAAGTGGATAAAACAGCGTTTCTCATAAAGGCTTTTAAACATTGTGAGCACTCTCTGTCCTTTCTGGAATATACATTTACCTAACTGTTGTACCCTGTTGATTTTACAGTTATTTTATCCTGAACAAGCGGACAGGATTTCTGGTTATTAAAGAAAATGCTCCCACTGGCACCTACAATTTCCAGGTGCGTGTTTCAGATGGTGAGTGGCCAGATGCTGTCTCCAGTGTGAAGGTTCACGTGAGAGAGTTATGGGATGAAATCATCTACAATTCTGCTTCACTTCGTCTTACAGGTTTGACTATGTCCTCCTTTATAAAATATGTATTTGAAATAAAATTGATTTAGCTTTGTTTCTTTAGACAGACAAAATATATTGGGGCAATTCAGAACAGCCATTTTACCCTGAATCCATGTTTTCAGACTGTGAAAGGAAAACCCATGCGGATACAGGGAGAACGTAGAAATGTAGGAACTCTACCCAGACTGGGGGAGTTGTAGGCTTTTGGTTAAGGAACCAGCCTTGCAACCTGAAGGTCACCAGTTCAATTCAATTCCCAGTACCACCAAGTGCCCTTTAGCAAGACACCTAACCCCAATTGCTCCCCGGGCGCCATATACAAGGCTGCCCACCGCTCCACGCACATGTGCTCACTTCACCAGTGTGTGTATTTGTGTGTTTCACTGTTAAATGTGGAGGACAAATACACCTTTCTGTGTAAGTACAGTAGGCAAAATAAGTCGCTTTATCACTTTACCTCTGTGCTGGTCAGCATAGTTAAAGTCAACTTTAATGGGCATGATGCCCAGGCGTTGTAGGGAGGTCATACAAGCACGTGGAGGCCACACACACTACTAAGCCTCACTCTTGAGAATCGTCCATTACTCAAAACTAACTCCTTTGTGTACTTGCAAAGTACTTAAAGGATATAGAGAGACAAAAATTTTACCATGTTACAAGGTGCATCTAAATGCTAAATGACACTGGTAATGTGACATGGTGCTGTGGGCCAATTCCAATAGAACTGTGTTCCTGATTGAACTGACAGTACCTTGGGAGGAGGGAATAGAGGAAGCATGAAAGGAAGAGGGCAAAGTACTCTGACTTGGTGGCAGAGTGCAGAGAGAGTGGATGGAGCACGAGACTTCCCAATGGAGGTTGGAACAAGGGGGTTTGTGGGAAAAGTAACAACATACCTGTTGAAGGAATTAGGACTGAGGGGCACGAAGCTACACACAGCTACCAAAGTATAGGGTATAGGGAGCTGAAAATTCCTGAGAGAGCCTAGCTGTGGAGAATGGCTGGGAGATGTCCTTGTTCACTGCCCCATCACTGGGAGATGTTCTGAGTTAAGGGGTGAAACATCTACAGTAAGAATGGTGGTTCCCAGCTAATGACCCCACAGCTAGCCGAATGTGCACCATTGGAGGTGCGACAGCTTTTAACATTCACCTGTAATAAATAATGGCTGGTAAGTCTATGGTCAAAACTAAACATATATACTGGAATTTTTCCACATGTACTTTAGCCAGAGCATGTATTCACGACATTAACAGTTGTCACTTAAAAGCCCATGTTTTTATATTTGAAAACCAGCATTTGTACATTTACATGCCGTATATACATATACATACTAATAACGTGCTTTGCATCTTAAAACCGTATTAAAGTCCCAGAGTGGAGGTTAATGGCATTCCACATTTAAGCAATTACTTTTAGCCTCCTTGACATTTTATTTCCTGATTAAAAACAAATGTTAACACTACTAATTCTAATTTGTAGAGATTAAGGCTTACTGTTTATTAAACTTAGAGACAGAAATATGAAATTTGTGGTACACATGCAAAGAAGAACTTATGAAACGTGTGCACACATGCACGCACACACGCACATTGCATTATAATACCTTTATTAATATACAATTATTTAAAAAATGTTGTAGATGGCCCTGAAGCAAGCAGTAAGGAAACCCAACAACATGACAAAGATGAACCATTTTTAGATAAAAGAATAGGTGAATATTCCTCCAAGCTGATATACAGAAGTCATTGCTTAAAATATTTAGTTATTGTGACACAAAAGGGGTCACATCAGGTTAAGGTCACCGGTCACTAAGCACAGTGGCTTAGTGGTTAGCACGTTCACCTCTCAGTGCTGGGGGTTCCGGGTTCAAATCCCAATCTGGGTGGGGTTTTCATGTCCTTCCCATGTCCACGTGGGTTCACTATAGGTTCCCCCTCACAGTCCAAAAACACGGATTCCAGGTAAACTGAATGCTCTAAATTGCTCCGTGGATGTATGAGTGAGTGTGTGCCCAGCGATGGATTGGCACCCTGTCGTGGGAGTTTCTGCCCAGAGTGCGAAATGTTCTCCTCTGCATGGGCATGGGGAACCCCACCCCATAGTAGAGAAATAAGCGGAAGATAATGGATAGCTGGATGGATAGTAATGATACATTTAATAAGTTTTCACTAAATTTAAAATAATATAAAAAATTAGAATTTTGTTAGGGTTTTCAAATGAATGTTAAATATTTTAAACAGAGTATCTAAATGTCTGCAAAACTCTTTCTGGTGCTCTTAGTTAACATTGGTATGGTGAATGTTTTGAGAGGTTTGGATGTGTAGAAATAATTATAGAAAACTTATATATCATCATATAAGTGACAATGTAATCGGTTTGTCCTCCTGTGTTTACACACAAATTTGTCATTCCCATTAAACCCATCCCTGCAGTGAAACACACACATATACACACACTGGCTGGTAAAGTAAGCAATGGGCAGTCCTGTATACAGCGCCTGGGGACCAATTGGATCTTGGTGGCTTGTTCAAACGCACTTCAGCCATAGTACTTGGTGGGACTGGAAATCAAACCAGGGATCTTCAGGTTGCAGGGCTGGATTCTTAACCAATAATATACAACTGTTCCTATTTAGCAAAATAAATGAAGTAATAGAAATCAATTATAAATATTTGCACCACAAATGTAACAGGATTCATAGAGAATGTGTTAATTCACTGATAATTATTGCTATAATAATTATTCCAAACTTTTGCGTAAGTCTTTGTTGTATTCAACCTTTTGAGTCTTTTTTTTCCCTCTTTGAAAGAGGTGTGACTTTACCACAGTTTTTTCTTAATACGATACTTTCACAAGTGTGTTTTTTTTTTTTTTTTTTTCATTTGCATTTATATTTGGCTAATCTTTACACATTTGCAGCTCTGTAATTTATATAAGGCTGCTGGGGCTTAGATGCTTAGGATTGCATACAATTCTGCCGCACTTGTGCTTTAGTGAATATAACACACCTGAAAAGTAAATTACCTAAATTTAAAATTAAAATCTCAGACACCAACAGGAGTCCTAAGAGTTTTTGGTTTAGGGGTTATTTTTGAACACTTCTGTATTTTTAAGTGTTCAGTTTTAATATGGCAATGTATGTACACACACGTATGTGTGTAATTAATGTGTATAATTTTGATGCAGTGCTTTCAGACCTCAAATAATGCAAAGAAAACAAGTTTATATTCATTTAGACACAACAATACTAATATGTTATAACTCAGGAAGAGTTTAGAAATCAGTATAGAGTATAGATAAAGTATAATCACAGCTTTCATGGGTCTTTCACGCTGCTTTTGAGTGACCTTATACCAAAAGCTTAAAATTTACCAAACGATTGAAGTATAAAGAGTCAAATCTACAGAATACATATATAAAACACAAAAAAAATTCACATTTTTCATCTGTGTGGTTGTAAGCTTGCTTCTACACTAAAAAAAACCCACCAGTGCCAAGAAGCAATTATTTTTAAAACATTTCACTAATGGCCACTTTTTAGATTGAATAATTGCTTTCCACGAAAAAGACACAGCCATATAAGGAAAGCATGGTGAAAAATGCTCTCAATCGCACAAGCCAACACGATCCATCAATCAGCTATGGTTCTTTGGAGAAAAATAATGGCCATTTTATGACTTCACTCTTAAGTGCCTTTAAAAGCATCTTTAATTTTAGGATTGTGCTGTGAGCTTTCAGCACATGCACACAACCCTTGAAAACTGAGCAAAAAAGTTGAACATTAAATGCAGTCAGCTATTTTGAGTATGACGTATAATATAGGAAAGCTACCTGTACTGCATTTTTGGAAGCAGTTTGTCAGGTGGTGTTTGAAAGGGTAGCCATGGGCAGACGCAAATTTCACTTAATCACAGTGAGATGTGTCGACAGGTTGAAAACGTGACCATGCATTTTTCATGACTGCTACACAGTGGTACTACTGGCATTTGACCCCGACTGGTCCCCAAATGGATTACCCATGATGCCCAGCTAGAATTTGCTGGGATGCTGCTGTTTGGGTTCTTGTACTAAACAGCAAGATTTGAGAATGGCAAACAGTGTGAAGTTTTTAAGCCTGATAAAAAATGCACTATAATGAGAATATGCTGAAGTTTACGCTTGTTTTTTTACTTTTTTACAGCCATTACTGCAAAGGAGTTCATGGAGAGAAAAGGAGGATTACGGAGCAAATATGAGCTGCTGGTGGACTTTCTTGCTGAGATGTTGTCTGTTGAAGTGGATGATGTAAATGTCTTTAGCCTTGTGGATGTAAGGGAAAAGACCTTGGATATTCGCTTCTCAGTGCACAGTACCCCCTTTTTACGTCCGGAAAAATTACATGGATACCTTGCTGCTCATAAACAAAAGGTAAGCTGTGGACTGGTATTATGGATATACCTGGATACATAGGTCTTGTATTGTCTCACAAATGGTTTGACCGACTGATTAGTTTATGTAACGGGGAGTGGAATGAATGAGAACTGGAGATAAAAGTGAACAAGCTTCATTGGCGACACAACACACTTACATTCAAAAGCAAGACTGGGCTTTTATAGCATTGTTTGCGTAAAGACGTACCATGTCCACAGTTCCACCAGCTCTTGGTCGGTCGCTCTCTCTCTCCCCAGCAGCATGTGATGTTCGTGGATTTAAACGCACAAACACAAAACCAGCTTAAATAGAAGGAAGAGTGGAAATGAACCGTAAGGAAAGGGTTAGAAGGTAGGGAGTGGTAGCTCAGTGGTTAGGGCGTTGGACTATCAATCAAAAGGTTGTGGGTTCAAATTCCAGGTCCACTGAAGTTACCAATGTGGGTCCTTGAGCAAGACCCTTAACCACTTTTGCTCCAGGGGGCTGTATCAACCCTGTGTTCTGACCCCAACCATTAAGTTGTGATATTTGTAAGTCGCTTTGGATAAAAGCGTCTGCTGAATAACTTAATGTAAATGTAATTTAAATGTCTATCCCCTGGGTTACTATGAGTGACACTAGTGGAGGGAAGCGGAACAACAGGCGAAGAAGGGAGTGAGGATGTGACATCATGTTTATATAATTAGCAAAACAAGGCAATCCTAAAAGACCTTTAACTAAAATTTGGTCTTCCAAAGCAGATCTGACATCTGTATCTGTGTGTAGCAGGAGACCTGAATCTTCTCCTTCAGCTTCCTCCGTGTAGGCACCAAACAGCCGTTTCTGCAGAGGTCCTGCTCGAATCAAACAATTTTTTTAACACATCTATGACTTCGGGAAGGTTTAATATTTTGGAGCACATTTTGTATGGGACGCATTGTGGCAGGCGGTTTTGGGGGGCGCACTGTTTTGTGTGTGGTGTGTATAAGTGCTTCAAATACTGTGTGCAAAATACCAGAATTTTGCACATTCACATTTAAAGGGCAGATAACTTGACTGTGAATCATGGATAGTTTACCGTCGTGATAAGCGTAGTTACAGAGACACTTGCCTGTTTCTCAAACGTGTTCCACAGCGATCTACCAATGTGCAATTGATGTATTGGTCAAGCCTGATCTAGCGTATAGTACAAACACCTAATTTAATAATTTCAAATGTACTATATAGAAAGACTATAATGGTTATAGGTCATCTTTTGGTTTTATACTACATGGTAGTCTTTCCAAATGATACCAAAAATATATATTTTCTTACATTTGGCAAAAATGCCAAGCTGAATTGATCCACTCAGTGTGGGTGAAGTAGTTGTTTATATAAGCCAAACCTAATAAGCTCATTTAGCAAGTCCTTTTTCAAGGCTTACACTGCAAAGTGCATTAAACAGCAAGATTTATGCTTTCGATGTGTCAAATCATTGCATTACAGGAGCTAAGGTTCTGAAAATAATTGTTTTGTTTCTGCTTATCTCTGTTGTAGTTTGTTATGCTTTCAATCTCTGTTTGTGCCGTAATTAATTGTTGTTGCCATCGGCGGTTTCCAGGCTACACGAACATAAATATAGGAACTGTCAAGAAGCAGAAATGTACCAGTTTTCGTATTTCCTTTTTTCTTTCGGTTTCAATTACCCAAGCTAGACACTATTGCTCTCATTTTCACCTGTTGATTGCAGATCTGTAACCTACACCATATTCCCTAAAGCACATTTTACGTTTGAAAGTCTCCTTTGCTTTAGTTTAATTACTCAGTTTAAAAGCCCCATTGGGTTTATTCTGCTATTGGTTGTTCTTTTCTATAAAATAAGTATTATGTTTGCACATATCTTTAGCAAATTTGCTAAAATATTGCACGCAGATATAAAGAAGATGGCTTCAGGTGTGAGGCTAAGCAGCTTGTGGCGTTTAAATGTGCTCAGAATCTTGGATGAAGTTAATTGGAATAAGAAAGGAATTATGAGGCAGAAAGAAAGCTGTAAAGAGGAAATGAAAAATGTGTGAGTAAAGCTGCTGGAGAGCAAAGCTGTGGGGCTACGGCTATCAGTGTTTGTTATTCTAATTGCAGGGGCTAAGAGAGAGAAGGCCAGCCTTTCTATTCTAGTCTTGTTTGATCCCATATTATCTTCCCTCGTCTAGCTTTTCCCCCCTTTCATCACGAAAGGCTTGAAAATTCAACCAGAAGAAATTGAATGTTTACCTGCAAATACTTCTAAATGAGGGTGAATGATAAACTTTGTTCCATGTCTTATAATTGGGTAAATAATTTTAAAAGACATGACTGATGTTTTTTTTTACTTAACTACCTTAAGCACAAACTTTTTTGATTTTTTTTTTATTATCAAGCTGCACCAACATGCAAGAAAAAGTCTTGTTTATTGGTCGGGATGTTAATGATTAGTTCAAAAGTATTGCATGATTGTCCCAAAAAAATAATTGCAGATTTTTTTTATTTGCTCATACAATGATATTTGTTAGCCTATTCTACTAAACTACATTTATATATACATTTAGTCATTTAGCGGACGCTTTTATCCAAAGTGACTTACAAATGAACAAAACACCACAAGTCAGTAGTTTAGGGGAAAAAACAGCTCTTTGTAGTACCATCAACCCTGTGCATTACTTTTTTATAGCAAGTGTCTGTGAAGAAGGTATGTTTTGAGAAGTTTCTTGAAAATGCTGTTTGACTCAGCCTTACGGATAGGGTTGGGAAGGTTGTTCCACCGTTTAGCAGTAGTGACTGAAATATAAGGCAGCCACTAATACTTTTGATAAAATATGTTTATGCTTGAATTGCTTTTTCAGATTGTTAAGCTTAAAAAAAAATGCAAGATTCATAAAAATCTTAACCATCATGGTTTAAATAAAAAAACACACACATTTGGGTGGAAAAACTCACAACTCTAATATTTTGGAGATAAACCATATTATATCTCACCTCATCTTATTATCTTCTGCCTAATCCTTAACTTGGGGGGTAAAGTTTCGGGCACGGGGAAGATTCACCCATGACAGGCACAGACTCACCCAGACAGACTATTTGGGGCAATTTATAGCAGCCAATTCAGCTTGAATCCATGTTTTTTGTCTGTTGGAGGAACCCTGAGAACCCCAAGAAAGCCCATGTGGACACTGGGAGAACATAAAAATGGGGATTTGAACCTGGATTCCCAGCTCTTAGAGGCAGATGTGCTAATCCATGCCTTTCCTATGGAAAATATGAATGTTAATGACAGATCCTAACTGATATAAAATATCCCTAAGAGCCGATCCAAGTTAACTAGTTTGCTAAAACTAGTCTTATTTAATCAAAATGTAGTTTTTGGATTTATTTGAACAGCCTATCTAACCTTATATAATGTCTGGAATTTTTGTTTTGCATCTGCAAAAGAAAGTATAATCTTTTGTCTGGCAATATTATGCAAATTGATGAATCCTATGTAATCCTATTAATATTGTTAATGTGCATGTTAAAGAAAAGATCAAGATTAGTCCTTTTTTTAGCACATTTTGCTCAGGGTTGTCACGAGGTAAAATAAATCTCCATCATAAATTGTGTGTCGTTTGCACAGGTTGCCTTTCCTAAATAGGCCATCCTATGTATCCAGGCTTTGGAGCTTTATTATAAGTGCGATGATATGTACATTCTGAATGGTTAGGGCAGTTTAGTATTTTGAGTTAATCTATGACCATGTTTTTGGAATGTGGGAGAAACTAAGGGCCTTAAATAAGTCCATACAGATATGAAAAAAGAAACTTCATACAAAAGGTATCAAATCTGAAACATATTGCTGTTAGATTGAACTTCTGCACCTTTCACAAATTAATTTGAGTTATTATACCCACATTATTTACATCTGAGACAGAAGCAATAAGTCATATAGGTTAAACTCCGTTTAAGAGGGTATGTGTTTTTACTAGTTTTATTTAGTTAATAAAAACTTCCCAGCACCTGAAATGTTCTCCCCTGGATGGTCATCCCTTGGAGACTCATGTCTCTTGTATTGGATTAAGCAGAAA
>JAOUQT010332565.1:0-13341 GCA_025769995.1 Xyliphius kryptos
ATGTATTTTTTTTGCATATTCAGGTGAATTTTATTTACAGCATAAGTTGACCTGCAGATTTAAAGACTAATAACTTCCACAATGTTTAATAATCAGTCGTCACACTAACAAGAAAAATAAGTAATATGTAAACCAGTTTCAGTTTTCATATATAAACATAACTAGTGTATGTTGCATATTCAGATTATTAACTGAAATAACTGAATATAAATAACTGAATATATCAGATAAATTTTATTTACAGCATCATTAATTGACATGCAAATTTATAAATAATTGAATCTCAAGATATTTAATAATCAGTCTTCACATTAACAAGAAAAATGTAGTCTTATTGCAAAAAAAAAATTAAAAAGCAATTTTAGGAAAACAAGTCAAGAACCATGGCAGACACATCCAATAATGACAATCACAATATAGTCAGATCAGAGGGTTCATGTATTGTTTTAATTATTTCTTGGAACAAGCAATACAAAATCCACAAATTTAAACAAAGGCTCAGTCTGCACCTTGCACTCTTAAAACGATTTTCAAAGTTTGGAAAAAAAAAAAACAAAAAAAAACAATAAACTTACAAAATGTAAATTTCCAAAAAATAAATGCCACTTTGGATAGTCATCGACAACAAAAAAAAGCTCGACATAAATAAGTTAGTATAATTTCCTCAGTGTTTTTACAAAGCAATATACACAGGTACACAACATTTTACACACATGCAGTGTAACGTCTGTTTTTGCTCTTTAACAAATGTTTGTGGACATAAACGCATATCACGTTCAACATGAATGCCATGTGTGGTGGCACGACTGGTTCGATGAATTGAACTATTGCAGTTTTAAAAATACACGGCCAGTGTTAAAAAATATACATATATAAAATTTTGCTGTACAGCAATGCAAATAACTACAATTAAAAACAATAAAATAAAAAATAGAAAAAGGTGACTTTGAGCAAAAATATGTTGCTGTTAAACGCAATTTATGATTTTAAATTATTTTCTCAGTAGGTTACATCATTCATAAGCGATTTTTTTTTTCCCCCAAAAAAAATAAAAATAAAAATAAAAATAGTGGAATAACCCAGGGAGAGTAATAATACTGTAAAACACTGGCAAAACCATGAAACCACCCATTTTTTAAAAAAATAGCCCCCCCCCCCCCTCATCTGTTAGACCTTTGGCAGACTTCACATAATCAAGTACCATACAAAAAATTCTATGACATTACAGACACCACTAGCGTACATTAATATCTAATTACATAAGGAATCCAGTTTTTTTTTCTACTTTAAACTTTATCTATGGGATGCCTATAAAAAAAAATCAGAGTGCAGAATCGATCTTTGATCAATTTAAGGCTGATTAAAACAAATATTGCAGGACAGCATTGAGTCATTAGGTGCAAATTAACCAAACGTGTATTTTAATAATGGGCTAATTGAAGCCATGTTGAAAACTGCACAGCAATTCTTCAAGTCATTTACACTGTTATAAAGAATATTCTTCTCATCATAATGTTGTACTTTTAATATGCTACATACAAAATAAGAAATATATACATAGGTAGTAAGGACTGAGCAAAAAGAAAATAATACCATTTGCACGCTGCTACATTGTCTGCTTGAGGCAAATGTCTTATGATGAGTGCCAAAACTTTAGTGTAAAAATGTTTTCAGTGCTTCTACTGCCTCCCGCATCCTAGGGAATTGGAATAAATTTTTGTCTCTTTTCATTGCTGTCCCCGTTTACTTCATAAAGCTCTTGACGTTTTTCATGGACAAATAAACATTCTTCAAATCTGCAGGGAACAAAAGCACAGTCTATTTAACCCTTTAAGAAAACACATAAGCTACAAAACTATTCACAGAAAAAAAGTTGTTATTATATTACTATTTTAAGATTATTATTAAAACCTAGTCAGTCACGCTTTTTTTCCAGTGGTAAACTTGTAGCAAGTTAATAAGTGACAGCACATGTAAGGGATGTATGGTTGGAGTGTGCACAGTGCTGCACACCCACCCATACACCCTCCGGAGTGTCGATGACGTGTTACTACACTGTAGTACATCCGTCCAAATGCGTTTGTTTACGAGCTACTTTTGCAGTCAAACCCGTGGCTTCCTGTTCTACATGACCAAACCCGAAACCCTTTTACGAGCACCCAATGACCAAAGTGTTATTTTCAGATTGCAAATCTAAACACAGTGAGAGACTCACCTTCGCCTGCAGGTCCTTGTTTTCACGAACTTGGCTCGGATTTTCTGGGCGTCTGCTCTGTCGTGTCTCGACTGATGCGCTCTTCCTCGCCATCATTCGCCCTTTTACTCTGCCGTGGAGAACCTGTGCAAAAAAGAAAGACCCTGTTAGACGTCAGATATAGATGGCCAAATGCATGCAAATACGCCAGGCGTGAGTTTTTGCATACATGTGCAACGCAGTGGGAAATGCTAGAGAGTTTTGCAGAAATATTAATGGGGAATATTAGGGTTGCACAGTAGCTTAGTGCATGTTTACTTCTCAGCACTGGGGATTCCCAGTTCGAATCCTGATCTGGTTGGTGTTTCCATGTCTGTGTGGATTTTCTCCGGGTTCCTCCCACAGTCCTAAAACATTAATAAGGTAATTCAGCTGCTTTAAATTGTCCCCATAGTCTGTGTACCAAGCCCGGTAGACGGTACAGTGAGGGTTGTGTCAGGAAGGGCATTTGTCGTAAAACACCCGGCTAAGTCTAATATAAAGGGTAAAACGCTATAAGAAGATTAATAGGGAATATTAACTAATGTTTTGTTGGATGACGTCAGGCACACGTGCGCCAGATTTACAACATTTCGCATAATTATGCATTCACTGTGCAAACTGTCACGGATGCTTATGGTTAAAGTGCCAGCCTTGCGACCTAAAGGTCCCTGCTTCGTTTTCCCATCCCACCAAGTACTACGGCTGTACCTAACCCCAATTGCTCCCTGTGTGTTGTATATGAGGGTGCCCACCGCTCCGGGCACGTGTGCTTACTTCCCTAGTGTGTATGCATGTGTTTCACTACACGGATGGGTTAAATGTGGAGGACCAATTCCGCTGTGTGTAAGCACAGTAAGCAAATGGATCTCTTTATAACTTGATCACAAATCCTCAGTAAGGAATGTAGTACTGGCTGTCCTGAAAGTCGCTGGGAGGAGATCATATGCATAATTTGCACAAGAGACTATTTGAAGCTAGAGAAAACAGGGATAAATGTTAGAACTACAAATAAACCTCTGTTGATTCGTTTTGTACCTTTTGAAATAGGCCTCACTTTAATGCTTTGTGTAGACCCACATTACATAAATTGTTTTGACGTACAATTTTATGTTAAAATATTTAAATATTTTATCACAAAGCAGTTGTGGGGCGTGGAACTGCTACAAATCTCCAATAACACCAGAAAAGGTTACATTTGGTCATTTAGCAGATGCTTTTATCCAAATTAACCTACAAGTAACCAATTTATTAGTTGGACTCAGAACACAGGGTCACATACAGAATCTCTGGAGCAGTAAGGATTAAGGGTCTTGCTCAAGGACCCCAAGGATTGCTGAACTACCACTCTTTTATTAAAAAATAAGTTACTATGGGGTCTGAAAAGTAGCTAAACGCGGTGCCAAAATTCGCCAGGTTGGCAATAAGAGTACTGCACACACCCCTGTTCAGCCTGGAAAAATAAATCAAGCATCCAGGTGCTTGTATTTACCCGCACTCTCACTGGAAACCCGTTTCCTCCGCTGGTTTTGGCAGTCCCCGTTATTCCCGTTAACATCCACAGGTTTGCGCGCGTGCGGCGGCCTGGTGTAAAACTCAGGCTCGTGCTTGGCGTCCGCCTCCTCCCACGCGTAACTGCCCGGCGTGAGCGGCACGTCCCTCCTGAAGTCAAAGTTATACTTCTCGGCGGATCTCCTCTCGGATTCCTGCATCTCCTCCAAATAGACGCTTTTCACCTCCTCAGGATCCGACGCGCCGAAAAGGTTCCTGCACACCGACGCCCTGAAGTGCTCCCTCTGCCGCGCCTCCACCCGCTCCAGCGGCGGACTGCCGTTCGACAGACGCACATTAGACATGCTGCTGCCACATGGAATACAGCTCGCAGAAGATTTCAATGGAACTAGGATTGTTCTGGAGCTGCAAGACGTGCTTCACAAACAGCTATTCCCAAAATGAGCCTCGCTTACATTCAGATAGCAAAGCTGCAAGCATCCCGGTTTGAAGTCGAAAAAGCAATGACAGGACATGAGAGTCAAGCAGAACCATCAAGCGCGCAGTGGGGGAGCGCCCCGGGTTACTCCCGTCTCGTAGTAAGTCCTAAAGCAAACAACACCGAGTCATCCGAGCGGCCAATATGGCGAATGCACTGTAACCAACTGAGCGAAAAAACACTGACAACGGAGGCTATTTAAACAGAGGGGAACGTTGATTGGTTGAGCTGCAAGGACCGCCCATTTCCGTAAGAGGCTCGTCGTGTGTGCCTCAGGTCGCTCATGTCAGTGTTATTCTGCATGCTGTAGTGCGCCATCTATATGATACAGAATCAAAAACAATGAAAAAAAAAATAGTTTTAGTTTATATTTAATTGTTTAATTATATGTGAAACTGGGACGGCACTGGTGGCTTAGCGCTTGCGATTCCCGGTTCGAATCCCAATCTAGGTGGGGTTTCCATGTTTTTTTCTGTGTCCGCGTAGGTTTTCTACGGGTTCATAATTGTCCTGTATAGTGTGTGGATGTGTGAGTGAGTTTGTACCTAGCGACAGATTGGCGCCCTGTACTGGGTGTATCTGCCCAGCCTGAGATGTTCTCCACTGGATGGACATGAGAGACCTCACCGTGACCCATTCTGGGTGGAGTTTCCATGTTCTCCCTGTGTCCACGTGGGTTTCCTCCGGGTTCTCTGGTTTCCACCCACAGTCCAAAAATATGGAATTAAGGTAAATTGACTGCTCTAAATTGCCCCATATAGTCTCTGTGTGTGAGTGTGTACCCAGCGGTAGATTGGTATGGAAACTCCACCCAGATCAAGATTTAAACCTGGAATCGAGAGACAATGAGAGACAAAACATGCTAAACATTAATCCACCGTCCTCCCCAACAAACAATCACATTGTTCATTTACCGAATAATTTTCACGTTGGTATCTGCAAGTTTGTAGATTTCTGTATATTACCTAAACATTGATCGTTTTCACAGATTCTCAATGTAGATGAATATACTGTGCTTTATTTATTAGGAACAATGAGTTATTATCACAGAGGGTGAGATGCAAAAGTCCTTTGTTTTCAGTATCGGACGTGACCTGCTTATGCTGCAATAACTGCAATTAAAATGTTTCTATAACAATATAATTGTATAATCAGTCATGCACATCAGCTTAGAAGAATTTTGCCCATTCTTTCTTAAAGAACTTGTTTTCTGGAATGTTGAGCTTCTTTACATAAATAGCTTGCTTCTGGTCCATCCACAACAAGGCTCAAACCTTGAACTTTATTAATTTACAGTAATTTATGTTTTTTTTTATATATATAGCACTTTTTTTAAGCAGAATATAATGAATAAATGAACATTAAGTAGACCAAGGCTCCATGGAGCACCCATTCTCCTTGAAACACGAAAAATATGAGAGTGACACAAAAATTCATTAAAATGTATGGCGCCCTGTTTCTCAAGAGTTATTACTATATTACAAAAATATTATTACACTAAAATGTTATTTTTCAAAAATCCATTTGTTTGGTTTCTGTTCTATAAATGTGGGTTGTGACCTAATGACCGTGAGAAAATGTGGGTCCTAAGCCGAGACCAGTTGAGAACCGCTGTTATAAACAGTTCATTTTCACATATTTCTACGAATGAATATGTTTAAAGTATTGTAAACCTATTCAGTTGTCTCTACGTTAAGATTTTACCATGTTGTTAACTTGTGAGTTGGTAGTTATAAAACTCCAGCAATTTATTTATATAAGATTACTGTCTATAGTTCTTGTGTGGTTACTTAATTTTGTGTTTTAGTTTAATACTGGATAGATTTTGATTGTTTGTCCATAGGTACATTTTTGACTCAAAAAGATGGGAAATCCAGGCCTAAGTTAAAAAATAATTGTTTACATGGCTTGCCTTTAATTGCTCTTTGGTTGAACTCTAATGAAGAGGTTACTCAGTTTCATGTTATTAAATTGAATTTATTTGCATTATATTTATAAAACCTGCAATATTTGATTGATTGTTCTAAGTAGATGGTGCACTTTTTATTACAGCAGTAGAACATGTTCTTCCCACTCTCTCCTCTCCACAGAAAGCCTTAAATCACTGTGTACAATTTGGCCTTGCGCCAAGACCTGAGGTCACACTTGGCAGCAAGCTTATCATTCTCAGACTTTGCCACTATCAGAAATAGTTTGGATCGCAGAGTCCTATCAGTTGTCCTTCTGCACTGCGCTTTTTGCAGGCTGAACCAATTTCAGAAGGTCACAGGCCTGAAACTTGATATGAGTGTAATGTAAACGGCTTATTAATTCACTCCGTTCATTTACTTAGTCGTGTGGCTCCTATCAAATGACTTATAAAAAGCGTAGTTTTCTGAATTACTTTTCATTTTATAAAACGTGAAAACCATATGATTGGTAAAGCATAATGTATGCATATCAGTTCTATTCCTTTTTAAAATACCTGACTAAGAAAGGTCATAAAAGGCCATATATAAAAATCTTTAAGATTAGTGTCTTTAAGATTAAATCATTCAATAATTTGTCTTACAGGAAATATATACAGTAAAATACACTTTATTAATGAATTAAAAAAGCACAGTACTAGTACAGTATCTGTTGGCAAACACAGACACTCAGTTAAATGAATATGCTGCGACACCAGTTATAAAGTGTGTTCAAACAAAACCAGTTGCTAAACCAGTCAACTTTTTAACTTTGTTAAAAAATGTATGGTTGCCTTTTTAATCTTCTGTCATTCTTTGGAACTATATACCAGTACTGATCTAACACATTTATATTTTAAACAATTATAACTGCCTAATTGATAATTAGTTTTTATTTTTGCCTTTATGGGGCATCATTTGGCATTCAGTTATCCTTAGATGTCCGACTGAAACAACTCATCACCTAATTGTGAATATCAATACGTTTACTGACAACTAGTGGCCAAATTCGAAATGATTTAAAAATAACTAGAACTAGTTCCAGTTCAGCAATTGAATGGGTTCTACTGGTTAAAAGGCTAAACTTTAATTATTTTATTGGGCCATAAAATAAATGGAGCTTAGATATGGCAACGACACTGTAGGTAACACAAAAAAATTGATTATTTAGCAATTAACTATTGCTTCTGTTTCCTTTGTATAATCTACCTTTTTAAATTGAGAAATTGCAGTAAAATCAACGATGAATTGAGTTATTTAGAATTTTTAACGTAACATGAGTTTAAATGGAATAAAGAGGCTTGTTACAAACTATAATGCTGTGTTTATCTGTGACTTATTCACGTTTTCTGTCTAAACTAAAATGTATATTTATTACAAAATGTATAAATCAGGAAAGGCCCTTTTTAATGTATTTTGTAATGAACAAAAGGATTTTCAACGTAGTAAATGCTACTTTTATTACAAAATACCTGAAACGTCAGACAGCAAAACCTTAAATAAAAAAAAAAGCATTTGGAAGACGAGGGCTCAAGCAGTATTGTGAAAATTATTTTAATTAACATATTTAAAATGTTGATGATGATGGCATAGTGGTTAGCATGTCTGCTTCTCAATGCTGGGGATGCAGGTTCAAATCCCGATCTGGTTTTCATGTTCTACCAATGTCCATATGGATTTTCCGGGTTCTCCAGTTTCCTTTCCAGTCCAAAAACATGGATTCAAGGTAAATTGGCTGCTCTTAATTGTTTCTTATATAAATTGCCCCTATATAGTGTGTAAGATATTTTATATTTAATTATGAATTACCTAACACTTAATAAACCACAGCAAAAATACTAAAATCATACCATTGCATCAATTCTGCAAAAAAAACAAATACTGTGGGAGTGGTAGCTCAGTGGTCAGGGTGTTGGACTAGCAATCAAAAGTTTGGGGGTTCAAATCCCAGGTCCACTGAAGTTAACATTGTGGGTTCTTGAGCAAAATCCTTAACCCTCATTGCTCCAGGGTCCTGTTTCAACCCTGTCTTCTGACCCCAACCAAGTTGGGATACTTCTAAGTCGCTTTGGATAAAAGTGTCTTGCTAAATAAAAAAAATAACTAACTGTCAAAAGTCTTTCTTTCAGTGAAATTTAATGCATCCATACATAAAATACATTCCAAACGAGTCAGAAATTGTAAATGCAATTTAACAATAAAATATTTTACACAATTTCAATATCTATAAGATATGAGAAACGTTGCTATCAGGTTTTCCGAGCAATTTTCTTCTTTGCCATTTCTGCTTGTATTTGATCTGGAAACTGCTCCAAATGTTCCCTCACGCAGGGCAAGCAGAATCGTTTGGTATAAAAGAGGCTACAATCCTGAACAAAGACAGACATGCAAAAATGGACAGATTAACCATACTAAAGTGTGGATTATCCCATATTTTCTACATCAGGATTTATATTTGAAAATGTATGTAATAATTTGTTACTTTAAGCTCAAGAGATTTTTATATAGCACTTTTTACAAAGCTTAAGAGTCACATGACATTACCTACAGGTCCATGTTAGTCCTAAAATATGTTTATGTTTAACTCAGCACAATAAGACAAAAAAAAAACTAAAGAAGTATGGCTTTATGGATGGCAAGAAAAAACTCCCTTTTCTTCGAAAACATTGTCAGCACAATTTAGGTTTGCAATGTTTGGTCACACAAGGAACTATGTTCAGCAAAAACCAAACACTGCTTATTACCACAAACACATACCAACTGTCAAGCATGTCAAGTTTTGTTTTGCAGCTGGAGGCCCTTGGAAACGTAAGTCACTAAGACTATAAACTCTCTATAATATAATTTAGACAAATGGGAGGCCATCAGTTCGGCAGCTTTGAATGAGCTATAATAAGTTCCTGTAGCCGGACAATGATCTAAAGCCATCCAGCAAAATCAACATCTAAATACCAAAAGCAAAAAAAAACAATGCAAACTGTTATAAAAGGTTTCCAATACTCCAAAATGATGCAAGGTACTAATAAAGTTCTACAAAACAGGTTTTCTTTAGTTTGTTTCTAAAAGTGGTTTTACATGGTACTTAATTATAGGGTGTGCCTCCATCGGGTTCACGAATGTTGATTTACATTTGGCCAAAACTGATTACATTGTAAGATCTATTGTGTTATAAGCTGTTTTTTTTGTCAGTGTCAGTCATGTCCATCAGCTACTGCCTCAGAATCTACTACAAACTATTTTCAGACTTGAAAACGAAAGCTCTTGTGTTCTTTACTGTTCCGTGACTAATTCATAATAAAACGTTTAATTTAAATTTATATTCAGATTCAAATGAACAAAGCAGCCTGCATGATATCAGGGCTTTGTAAATGCTCTGAAACTGTACATAATAAATTAAAAAAAAAAAAAATCTGAAAAAAGTGTGATTAGCACATACCGTGTTTACACACACTATTTTCTTACACAGCGAACATTTGGAGCCGAGTATAAGAAATTTGTCTCTGCCTGTGCTGAAGGGATCACGCATGCCAAAGCAGTCTTCCAAAAGTCTTAAAAACAAGATTTAAATAAATGTTACATTATTTAAAATCAAACAACAAATACACAAATAGGCCTATTTGTTACTAAGCTAATATATACATTTTGCACAGACAAACATATTCTATTTTAAATTACTTTTTATTTCACTAATATTTTGGCGAAATAGATCATCTTCTTCCAATTTTAAATGTCTATGTGTATAAGGGTGTGGAAGCTCAGTGGTCAGGGTGTTGGGTAATTGATCAAAAGGTTGTGGGTTCAATTCCCAGGTCAAATTGTGGTACTTAGAGCAAGATCCTTAACTCTCATTGCTTTAGGGATGCTGTATCAACCCTGTATTCAAAGTCCAATAAAGGTGGGGTACATGTAAGTCCCTTTGGATAAAAGTGTCTGCTAAATAACCAAATGTAATGTAAATTGGTTTCTAGAGTATCTTATATATGCTCCAATTTAGACTGTATTTAAAAATAAACACACATGTATTTTTCCATTGCTAGGGTTAATCCAGTCACCTAGTAATAAAACAATTACAATTTTAACATTTTTAACTTTCTTACATGATATTTGTGGTGTTTGGGGGTTTCTTGCCATAGAAGGTGTATGATGTGGACAACTCGCACAGTTCACAGGTAAACTGTCCTATGATGCTGTCCTCAAAAGAATTCATTTCTTGTGTTTGGGCTTTATTGGTATGCCAATGCACTGGTTACTGAATCCTGTGAAAACAAAAACTTTTAACATCAAGAAGTGATGACAATAAAACAAGCAATTCAGAGGAAACAACTTTCTTTAAACCTTTTAACCTTCTGTTCAACTGTGTAAAATCTTAACCCAGCCGCTTCCTGCTAATTAATTTATTGGACTTGAATAGAAATGATTCATCTTGTAAATGTTCTGTTCCAATGTTTCCATGTCCTTGGCATAATTAGTTTTATATTTCCATCCAGCCATAATCTTCCGCTTATTCCTCTACTAGGGGTGGGGTTCCCCATGCCCATCCAGGGAAGAACATCTCGGGCGCTGGGCAGACACACCCAGGACAGGGTGCCAATCTATCGCTGGGCACACACTCTCACACATCCACACACAAACTATACAGGGCAATTTTAGAGCATTTAATTTACCTGGAATCCATGTTTTTGGACTGTGGGAGAAAACCCATGCAGATACGGGGAGAACATGGAAACTCCATACCCAGTTTGGGTATTCGAACTGGGAACCCCCAGCACTGAGAGGTGAACATGCTAACCACAAAGCCAGTAGTTTTATAGTTTTTTGCTCAAATTTCTTCTTTTTATTATTATAATTGAGACTTTTCTTGGGTAAAAAATGTTGGGCAGCCAAGGCTGTAAGTCCTAAAAACATCAGTCTTGGTGCAGCTGGTGTGCTGCATCTCTACTAAAGAAAAAAAGGTGTGACAAAAGGCGTTTAGGCTTCTAACTTCTACCCAAAAATGTTCACAGATCTTTGGCAGACTCCAAACAAACAACTACCAATTTGTACCCATAAGATACACATTCCCTTCGATTTTTGTTAATTGGCATTATTTCAAAACGTTGTCATCCATGTAAGATTTAATAATTAAATAAACTTATCATTTGTGTAAATTTGTGATATTTTAAATATCTAGACTTAACTGTGTTATTGGTTTGTTTTGTTTTTAGTAAAGGGTGGCACAATGGCTTAGTGGTTAGCATGTTCGCCTCTCAGTGCTGGGGGTTCCTGGTTCGAGTCCCAATCTGGGTGTTCATCAAGTGTCCGCGTGGGTTTTCTCCAGGTTTTCTCGTTTTCTCCCACAGTCCACAAACATGGATTCCAGGAAAATTGACTGCTCTAAATTGCCCTGTATAGTGTGTGTTTGTGAGTGAGTGTGTGCCAAGCGATGGATTGGCACCCTGTACTGGGTGTATCTGCCCAGAGCCTGAGATGTTTCCCCTCTTGACTGGATGGGCATGGGAAACCTCACCGTGACCCTAGTAAGGAATATGCAAAAGTTAATGGATGGATGCATGTTTTTAGTGAATAACTGAAACAAGTAGGAAAAGAAAAGTGCATTAAACTAGTGTATTAAATAGTCTTCTTTTTTAAAAAAAAAATTAAAATACCGATTTAATTCGTGATTTAAATCGATTATTTCGTACCCAAATAGTGCTTATTTGTATTTTTTCTGGGTAAGGCTAAAACGTTTGCGCGACGTTTAAGGACTTTTATCTTGAAAGCGGCTCGATAGAAGCTGTATGAAAAGTCAACTTCACACAGCCATGGAGGCAATTGGTAAGGAGGGAAATTTACTGTTTGCATGTTTTCTAAAGCGAATATAAAACCTCCGCTTATGCAGAATACTGGTGACATCGCCTAAATGTATGTATTATCTAAACATGTGAATCAGACTGTGAATCAGAATGTACTGTTTAGAGTTTTATTATGTTGACGTTTTTAAACCTGTCGATTAGAACTGGTGTGGTTTGGCCTCGAGATTAGCATGCGGGCTAACTGACATGCTAACTGCTAATGGGAGTTTTAGACAAAAACGAAGCGCAAATCCTTTATGGAATAAAACAACGCGGCATGTTATTTAGAACTTTATATGGACATTCGGTTTATGATATAAGTTGTAGGCTATAATGTAGATTTAAACACTTACCTGTTACCGGTGGTGTGGTTAGAAGCTAATCGGCGTTTCTGACTTGTTGGGCGGAGCCATTTTTATGTATAAAAATGAAAACCACGCCCACAGAATAGTACGTGCGCTGCCGTATTTTTATTTTTTTTAATTAATATGTTGGATTCGCTCTAAAACAAAAAAGCAGTCGTACAGAAAAAGCAAGCAGGTTTTTATAAAAAATCCATAACTTTCTATGCATCCGGTGTTCATAATGCATTATAAACATATAAGATGCCTTGTCAATTCTACTGTATATCTCGAACATACAGGATAATCGAAATGGCATTTGTCTCTACTAGTATTATTGAAAATAATTACTTGAGTGAAAGTTGAAGTGTGATTAGTTTGTTTTACTTAAGTGGAAGTACCTTCACCTACATATACACGGCTCAAAAAAATTAAAGGAACACTAGAATAACACATCCTAGATTTTAGTAGGTATAATATTTCAGTTGAAAATCTTTATTTAGTAGATAGTGGAATTTGTTGAGAAAAAAATAACATAAAAATGATCAAAATGTCAATCAAAATGATTATTCCATAAAGGTCTGGATTTGGAATCATAGACAAAATCAAAAGACAGGCTGATCCAACTTAAGTGGAAGACAAGTTAAAATGAGGTTCAGTAATGTGTGTGGCCTCCACGTGCCTGTATGACCTCCCTACAATGCCTGGGCATGCTCCTGATGAAGCGGCAGATGCTCTCTCCTACCAGGTCTCTTGGTATCTACTCCATGCTCTGGACACTGTGCTGACAGACACGGCAAACATTCTTGCTGCCACAGCTGGCATAGATGTGCCATCCTGAATAAGCTGCACTATCTGAGCAACTTGTGTGGGTTGTAGAAAAAGCTGCACTATCTGAGCAACTTGTGTGGGCTGTAGAAACTGCCTCATGCTACCTCTATGGTGAGAGAACTGACCAAATGCAAAAGTGACCAAAATATCAGCCAGAAAGGATGAGAAC
>JAOUQT010332588.1:0-13339 GCA_025769995.1 Xyliphius kryptos
TGATTTATTTGAATTATTCGACCAAATAATATTAAAAGAGGGGAGAAAACAGATCCATCCCGTTCTGAGAAGCTTTCTGGAAGTTTTTCCCAGCAGGACATTATTGATCCGGTATAATAAAGCTTTTAGGTATGAGAGGGTGTGTGTTATTGTGAAAAAAAATCACAGGAAAGTGTTGTTGCTAGGCAGAGTTCACAATAATACACAACCTCGAGTATCTTTTCGCTTTTAGAAAACGGATACAAACACACGGATTAAAAAAAAAAAACAAGATTCGATTCATTTATTTACTTCGGGAAATTCGTTTATATTCCGATCTTCCACGACGTGATCTACCACCCAGATTTGGACTCGAACCGGGAGTCCCCAGCGCTAAGAGTCACCGTAAAGACTGTTGACATTCGGAGAGGTTGTTTTCAGTCAGTGGTGCACCTGGGTTTTCTACCGCGAGGTACCAATTGGCCAGAAACGTCCCTGAACGCATAACATTTGAGATGGCCACGCCCATCGAGGTAGATCTATGCACAAGCAGCACTGCTATTTAAATGACGCAGGTGGAAGGCATGAGAATAGAATGTGGGCGGCCTGCAAGACGGTAATGAGAATCGTAACGCGCCTGGCGCAGGGTTTAATACGGGAGAAAATGTATACAAACACTATTAAAAAAAAAAAAAGAAAAAAGACAAGATTCGATTCGATAAGTAAAGTATATTTACTTAGTCAATATTCTGGTCTTCCATGACGTGATGATGTCCGGGTTTTAAAGTGACCACTGATCGCTGAGTAACAGGTTTCCGGTTTCTTTCACAATGAAATACTGGAAAATTCTGTATATCGCGCATCGGTGTGTGTTATTGTCAATAATGTCACTGCTGGACAAACGGCTCAGCCAATCAGATTTACACAGAATTATCCGTTTAATAATAAATTAATTAGAACCATGTCTAATTTAGAACTAAATTAGAACCATGTCCAAACAAAAGTGGTACATCGGGCCCTAACGAGTTTAGAGAGCGCATGTGCCCAGAGCGGTGGGCAGCCCTGTATAGGGTACCCAGAGAGCAATTAGGGCTAGGTGTCTTGTCCAAAAACACTTTAGTCGTACTTTGTGGGACCGGGAATCGACCCGTGGACCTTTAAGCCTACTACCGCCCCCTCATGGCTGTATTTTACCTCTTGATATCCGTGTGTTTTCCATCAACGAGCTCACAATACACCAGAAATGTACCTGAACACACCTCCATTTTGAGATGGCCACGCCCATCGGAGTAGATCTGTATATTCACAAGCAGCGTTGCTATTTAAACGGACCGTTAGCACGGTGTAAGCTAATAACGAGCACGCAGCATGAAAGGTTGGACCCCGACTGTCCTGCCTGCAATCTATCCATTATCTCCCGCTTATTCCTCTACTTGGATCGCGGTGGGGTTCCCCCATGCCCATCCAGGGGAGAACATCTCGGGCGCTGGGCAGATACACCCAGGACATGGCGCCAATCCATCGCTGGGAACACACTCACATCCACACACACTATACGGGGCAATTTAGAGCAGTCAATTTACTTTGAATCCGTGTTTTTGGAATGTGGGAGGAAACCGGAGAAGCCGGAGAAACCCCACGCGGACACGGGGAGGACATGGAAACTCCACCAGCCTGCAATCCAGATCTTGTGAATTGCTATGTATTATCTCGATCACGTCTTACAACAAGAATAAGCAAAACTCTCACAAATGCAGAAATTGGGATCCGTTCCGAAATGATAAAACGGTGATTAAAATGAAAATAGAGGTGGCGGTGTAACGAAGATACCTTTTAATATGAAATCTAATAGGGTTTGTCATTAAAAACACAATTTTTTTTCGTTTCAGATGACAAATTCCAGTTTTTGGTGCCTTTTTAGAATGTGTCCCGACGTTAATTGGAAATTGGTGTGCGTTTGTGTCCCCCAAACCGCTGTTAGAAAAACGTTTTTACAACCAATTAAACAACCATTGCGATAACAAAAAAGGTTTTTGAGTGTGTAAACGTTGTGCGGCAACGAAAGCTTGTGTGTTGCTAACACAAAAGGCACCGACTCGGTGTGCAGCTGCCTTAATCTTTATTTTATTTTTATTTTTTAAAGCAAAGACGATTTAAAATTTCCACGTGAATGAATGAAGTCGGTGGCAGGAGGGAAATGGGTGGAGCTACTCAAACCCGACTCAGTTTGTCAGTTTATGATGTGATGGAACTCTTACTGGCCACTTTATTAGGTACACTACTCATCCAAATTACAGATTGTACTCCGATAGTAACTCTTACACTGTACTCTGAGGGTCCGGACACCGGGGGGGGGATGTTGGTTCGAATAGTGCCCGGTTTTAGCGAGCAGTCACCCGCGCTGGGTGATTTGGGGCGTGTCGGTGTGTCTTTGCTATCGTTGGGGCAGGAAAACACACCTTGTGAGACCAGTGCTTGAATCCTCTTATATATTTATAGGTGTGTTTTGGATGGAATTTACAATAAACCAATCAGCGTATCACTTGCCGTTCCCCTTTAAGAACCAGGTGGCGCTCTAACTCTAGTGGATTGCTATTTGGATTCTGGTCCATGAGGTTCTCGATGTTACTGTGAATAGAGAACACACAGTGTAGTGTAGAGTATGTATCTCCATTCATTTATTCTTTATTTTTTGCTTATCCTCTACGAGGGTCCTGGGGGGGTTCCCCATGCCCATCCAGAGGAGAACGAAACACCCAGGACAGGGCGCCAATCTATCGCTCAGCACACACACACTGTGGGGCAATTTAGGACAGTTAAATTGCCTTGAATCCATGTTTTTGGACTGTGGGAGGAACCCAAAGAAAACCTACGCAGACACGGGGAGGATATGGAAACTCCACCCAGATTGGGAATCGAACCGGAAATCCCCAGGCCGAGGTAGCTATACGCCAGAAATATACCTGAACTCACATTGATATGGCCACGCCCCTCGGGGTAGATCTATTCACGAGCCGCGCTGCTATTTAAATCACGCAGATGGACGGCGTGAGAATAGAATGTGGGCGGCCTGCAAGACCGTAAACCAGCCTGGCACAGGGTTCAATATGGGATCCTGTAGCGCAACGCTTTTAGGACGTTTCCTGCAGCATGCTGGTGATTGAACATTCTCGTTACCCTCAGTCCAACACGCCATCACGTTCAGTGCTGGATCTACAGTGCGTAGTACGTAGACCTAATAAAGTGGCTCGTGGGCGTTTCCCGTTTGTTTGGTTGTTCAGTCGCAGCGCGGATGTCTTCTGGCAAAAGCCGAACCGTGAGCGAAATTTCTGTCTTGGGTTACAATGCGTTGTGTTGTATGTATCCTGTATGATGACCTTCACATATTTAAATGTATTGGTTTGGTGGTTTTAAGGTCACGTCAGTCTCTAAAGTCACTCAATCCATCTCGTCGTCGGCCATGTGACCGGTCTCACCGCTTTCCCTTATTTGAGTTCATGTTTACTCCGTAACTCCTCCCCTCCATCCCATGACATCATATACTGGATTATGCAAGTTTGGCCACGCTCTTTTTTTTTTTGCTCCACTGTTTGTCCATGTTCTCAGTTCTACTTAATGTAAAGATGGACTTTGTAGTCCATGGTTTTGTGGACTACAGTACTCTGTTCTAATGGTCAGGACCTTAATGGTGCCACCACAGAGCCTATTCCAGAAACTACAGCAGCACCCGTATTGTACCCGCTCTGTGATGCTCTTGAGCTATAGAGAATGAAACCAACAGGAAATTAAAAGATGAACTACAGTCTGTAATTGTAAAAATACAAAGTCCATCTATATGGTAAGTGGAGGACATGGATAATGGAGCAAGAATGGGGCTCGTCCAAACTTCAGCCTGGTCCTGTACATCTCTGTGAGGCACCCGCTTGGCTGCAGTTGTACATATAAAGAGCTTTTTTCCGTGTGTATCACTAGCTGATCCGAAACCGAGTCACTCAACCGGAAAGCTTTTAAACGAACTGTAAATATCAGAAGATATAAATTGTGCATTAATGTGCGAGCAGTGCTGTCTGTACTATATTAACTAAATGAAATGGTCCTCGAGATATATTGTAATAATTAAAGATGACTTGTATTCAACGGTGTCACACGCTGAAATGTTTTTTTTTTTTTTATGTTGACTATTTTGATATTTTGTCCAGGTGATTACGCAACAGAACCTGTTTTGGTATTTCATGTGATCCGATAATGAGGCACTTTGCAGGTTCTCCCAATTAGAAATCATGGAGGGGTCTGAAATTTTCATCGTAGGTGCATGTCCACTATGCAAGACATTTGTTTGCAATTACAGAGTTCAAATGTTTTCTGTAGGTTTTCACCAGGTTTGTACAATTTGGCCCATTCCTCCACACAGATCGTCTCCAGATCAGCCAGATTTCTGGACTGTCGCTGAGAAACATGTCGTTTGAGTTCCCTCCGAAGATTTTCTGCAGGGTTTAGGTCTGGAGACTGACTAGGCCACTCCAGAACCTTGATATTCTTCTTATGGAGCCACTCCTTGGTTCTCCTGGCTGTGTGCTTTGGGTCATTGTCATGTTAGAAGACCCAGCCACGACCCATCTTCAATGCTCTGACTGAGGGAAAGAGGTTGTTCCCCAAAATCTCACAATAAATGGCCGCGGTCATCCTCTCCTTAATAGTCATCCTGTCCCGTGTGCAGAAAAACACCCCCAACGCATGATGCTTCCACCCCCATGCTTTACAGTAGTGTACTCATCATTATTTGTCGAAAGGATCTAAGGCCAAAAAGTCCTATTTTGGTTTCATCTGACCACAGAACTTTCTCCCATGACTCCTGTGGATCATCTAAATGGTCATGGTCGAACTTAAGACATGCCCAGGCGTTGTAGGGAGGTCATACAGGCACGTGGAGGATACACACACTACTGAGCCTCATTTGAAGTTGTCATGAGGAATTTCCACTGAAGTTGGATCAGCCGGTCATTTGATTTGGAGTTACATTTTGATCATTTTGATGTTATTTTGTTGGTAACGAATTCCACTATCTACTAAATAAAGATTCTCAACTGAAATATTTTATTCATTGAGATCTTTTTTGAACAGTGTATATAATATTTATAATGTCTAATTCTACAGTATGTTTGTTACAACAGCGCCCTCTATGGTCACTTAATGTGATGGTAACATAATTCGGTGTTACACCCCGTGTTTGGAAGCGGGGACTCAGCGAAGCCAGGGGAGGGTGGGGGGTATTTGTTTCTGATCGTTATTGTTCTATTTAGTGTTGATTTATGTGACCGACGTGTTTATTGGAAATACGGAATCTATTTTGTATTTTACAGGACGGTCAGCGACCCAACCGACGACCGACACCCGCGACATAGCACCGACAACTTCTGAGTCGAGTACGCTTAGAGTCGACTCCGACTCGTTGTCAACGTTGCAGATGTGTTTAAACAACGAGTCGACTCTGTACTCGTAATGCCTTGTATCGGTAAGTCGAGTCATTTTTGGACTCGACTCCGAGCCCAAGGGATTTTTTCCTCTCTCCTTAGCATGGCGGAGAAGGAGCGTTTTATGGATGGAGCCCGGACTGCGACGATATAACCGCCGCTCGTCACTGGAAGCTGGGCGCGGGTTGTCCGTTGTCGCGTCGGGGGTTCATCCGTCGGGGGTGCTGCTGTTTGGGCTGCTGACCGGGAGAGATGGCCGACCGGCCCGTGGATTTGTCGGCTTTGCCGGCGGAGGTCCGGGAGCAGCTCGCCGAGCTCGACCTGGAGCTGTCCGAGGGTAAGATTCACACGACGCTGCGGGACATAACGAGCAGAAAGGCTGGGGAGACGTGTGCGGACGTCTGCTCCAATCGCCTCAGAACCAGCCGACATGTCCGAGCACCTCAGTGGAGCTGCTGGGTCAGAAAGATGCTCCAGGATTAAGTAGCTCACTGACGGGAAACACACTGACCTCGTTTCCCAGCCGTCAGGTGCAACATCGCGGCTTTTATTCCCATTTCATCTTTTAAAAGCTTAGTTTTGTTAGAAAACCCGAATGTTTTGGGCCTGTGTGCCGTGGAAACCACAGGCCGGTATCCTCCGCATAGGATGCTGGGCTTCATTGAGTTTATTTACATTCAGACTGACACGTTCAGTATGAACCCACACAAACATATATCACATCCATATATTTAACAATAACCATATTTTTTAAAATATACTTTCATAAATTAAAATTAATTCATAAATTGGAATTAGATCTGTGTTATGAAATCTGACTTGTATGTTCAGTATGTTGGAGGCTCTCCACCTCTTTGTCTTTACCATATAGATGCACGTTGTGCTTTACAGTTACAAACTGTAGTCCATCTGTTTCGCTTAGTCTCCTTAAGTCTGGTTTCTAATCATCAGTCTTCCTCCTCCCTCCCCCAGCCTCCCTCATCCCCCCCAGGACCACCACATAACCGCTATTATTTGGGTGGTAGATGATCTGACACCTGATTGACATGGGGCCACACGGTGGTGGAGTGGTTACTTCTGCCTCTAAATGCTGGGAATCCACCCAATCTGGGTGGCGTTTCCATGTCCCGTGTTCAAAAATGTGGGTTCAAGGTGAATTGGCAGCTATTTTTGCCCCTATATAGGTGAGTGTCTGCCCTGTTCTTCCTGGGCGTACCTGCCCAGTGCCTAAAACGTTCTCCTCGGAATGTGCACAGACCATGCAGCTGGAGTTTGTGCCATTGCTGGACCGGACCTCTAAGGGGTAGCTCACACACAAAGATTATATTCGGTGTCCTTCCACAGACCAAAAACATGGATTTAAGGTAAATTGGCTGCTCCAAATTGCCCCATATAATCTTTGTGTGTGAGCTACCCCGTAGAGGGTAAAGTGCAAGATAATGAATGAATGAATAGTTGGGGCATTTTAGAGCAGCCAATTGACCTTAAATCCATGTCCGAAGAACCCGGAGAAGTTTCCATGAATCAATCAGAAAAAGCCATCTAGTGGCCAAAATACAGAATGCAGTTTATAAAAAAAATCTGTATTGTAGATCATGCATTGATATGAATGTGAAGCGCTCAGAGGTGTGTATCAATGTCACCGCTGGACAACCGGCTCAGCCAATCAGATTTAAGGACCGGAACGATCCATTCTTTTAGGAATATTTACACACTTCCAGGTAAATCAATGTAACTTTGGACTGAAATAAATGTTGTGACCGCAGAAGCTCGTGGAGATGATGTCACTGTGAACATGTGATGTCATCAAAGCTAAAGGTGGAACAACCGAATATTAGAGTGGGTCCCCTTTTTTTGGTCCAGATTTAAAGTAATTGTAATGTTAAAGTACAGCGGGAGGCTCAATCGGTTCCTCTTTTTACCATTTTGAGAACGATGAAGAGAAAAGAGAAACTGAGAGAAGATAAGAGAAGAATGGAGAGAAATGACTTTAATCTAGGTCACGGAGCATCACACAGCAACATGCTCATTTACCCATGATTCACAGCAAGTGCTAACATGATATTCTCGTTCACACTCTCTTCAGCACTCACTTCTCATTTCACTCTCTTCTGTGGTCCACATCCAGGAGGCTTAATGTGTTCTCCTCTCTCTCTGTATCTCTCTTTATCACTCTCTGTATCTCAATCTGTATCTCTCTGTATCTCTACTTGAATCTCTATCTGTATCTCTGTATCTCTACCTGTATCTCTACTTGAATCTCTACCTGTATCTCTCTGTATCTCTACCTGTATCTTTATTTGGATCTCTACCTGTATCTCTCTGTATCTCTTTGTATCTCTACCTGTATCTCTCTGTATCTCTACCTGTATCTCTATCTGTATCTCTACCTGTATCTCTATCTGTATCTCTACTTGTATCTCTACCTGTATCTCTCTCTCTGTATCTCTACTTGTATCTCTGTCTCTCTCTGTATCTCTACCAGTATCTCTCTGTATCTCTACCTGTATCTATATCTGTATCTCTACCAGTATCTCTCTGTATCTCTCTGTATCTCTACCTGTATCTATATCTGTATCTCTTTCTGTATCTCTACCCGTATCTCTCTGTATTTCTACCTGTATCTGTATCTCTCTCTGTATCTCTACCTGTATCTCTCTCTGTATCTCTATCCTTATATCTCTGTATCTCTAACGGTATCTCTCTGTATCTCTACCTGTATCTGTATCTCTCTGTATCTCCATCTGTATCGCTGTATCTCTCTCTGTATCTCTATCTTTATATCTCTGTATCTCTAACTGTATCTCTCTGTATTTCTACCTGTGTCTGTATCTCTCTCTGTATCTCTATCCGTATCACTGTATCTCTCTTTGTATCTCTCTGTATCTGTATCTCTCTCTGTATCTCTATCTGTATAGCTGTACCTCAACCTGTATCTGTATCTTTCTCTGTATCTCTCTCTGTATTTCTAAATCTCTTCTCTTGCGTCACATGTGCACATGATTTACTTAAATCCCTGAATAAGAAATGTTGCCTAAAGTGTGATGTGATGTGTTTGAAGCTGAATTACTAAACTCTCGCTGCTGCTCACTTTTTCGGAATGCGTTAAAAAAAAGAACTCTGAGCGAACATGGCATTATATACAGGATGCTGATTCTGGTTCCCTTTTCGGTGTGGATTTTATATGTTCTCCCAGCGACAGGTTTCCTCCCACATTTCAGCGACATGCTGATGGATTAAAGAAAAAAACAGAAATTAAATTGCCACCATGTCGGGAAAAATCGCTAATATTTGCTTGCAGCCAAGTGACGTTCTTTGTGGTAGAGGGAAGTTCAGGGCTTGTGGAGGACGTCCGATGACGTGAAACACCAGGAACAGCCCCGATGGCAACGTCACGTCGTGGACCGGTTTATCAGGTGCTATCGTACTACATGCACCGCAACACAGGGGGCACTGCAGAACTGACCCATCCGTGCAGCCAACCATCTGTTGATGCAGTGGGAGGGAATGTTGGCACCTCCACACGCGTTCTGGCTCTTTTGAAAACCCTGTTGCCATGGCTGTGCTGGGATTTCGGAGCGGTGATGCTTATTTTGTTTGCGTTGTTGACTGAGAAGTCCGGAGAAGAATACACAGGGTCAGAATACATCTCACAAACACGGACGATGCATTCATGATCTGAACTCATCCACACAGTGCTAAGTTGTCTGGATCAGCAGTATTTAGTTTGAGGTGAGAATTTCCCAGATGATCTACGCATTATGGGATCTAAGTTTCACAACGCTAAAGAAAAGAAATCGGCGCAAGAGACAAAAACTTTCATGCAGGAAATTCATTGACTGCGTTTGGACTGCATTTTTAAAATGATCCTGAGGGTCATGGAACAACGGGGACACGGGGAGGACATGGAAAGTCCACCCAGATTGGGATTCAAACCGGGAATTCCCAACGCTGGGAGGCGAACATGCTAACCGCTAAGCCACCGTGTTGGTGAATTGAGTTTTTGTCAGTTTGCTTCCTCAAATAAATGTATCATAAAAAATATACGGGCGACACGGTGGCTTAGCGATTAGCACGTTCGCCTCTCAGCGCTGGGGATTCCCGGTTCGAATCCCAATCTGGATGGAGTTTCCATGTTTTTCCCGTGTCTGCGTGGGTTTCCTCCGGGTTCTCCGGTTTCCTCTCACATTCTAAAAATATGGATTTAAGGTACAATAAATGCTTTAAATTGCCCTGTATGGTATGTGTGTGTGGCAGTGTGTACCCAGTGATGGATTGGCACCCTGTCCTGGGTGTATCTGCCCAGCGCCCGAGACGATCGCCCTTGGATAGGCATGGGGAAAAAGAAAAGAAAAGAAAAGTTGCTTTGTTCCTTTTTGTCGGCCGCGTTCGTGTTTCTTTAAGAGGCTCCGTGCTCTCTGTAGGGTAGTCACATGACCACGCGGCAATAAAAAGGAAATGGTACCATCAATACGGCTGTGAAGTATTTATTTTGTCCCTATAGTTCCTTTATTTTTGGGGTATGTGGGTATTCAAATTATCGTCCATTTATTGTTATCGAGGTGAACTGCTCAATATATCGCAATAGTCATTTTAGACCGTATCGTCCCAGCCCTAGGGCTGAGTTAGTTTGACAATCTGAAGTTTAAGGTCATAGTTATGCTATATTATGGAAAATTGTTTAGGGTTTATAAACTTTTAAGCACCAACGTTTACATCCGATTTTTGGGGAAAGAGGATAAAACGCAGCTGCATCAAGATGTGAATGTATTGTTTTATTTATGGGGTGTTCTTTTTCTACCAAAGCTATAAATATGCCTCGGGACAGGGCCACGGATACTCATGCATTACTTATGGAAACCTGCTGCATACTTTTTGACCCTTTACTTACCCAAGGAAAGTGTGTGTATATATATATATATATATCATTTCCTGCTTATTTAATTATGAGGGTCGCCCACCCCCAGGAGATAATATATGAACGAATATATAGGGTATTTCTTTAACACCTAGTGGTCAAATTACGGAATGCAATTTATGAAAAACTAAAAAAAACCCAATATATTCAGAGGTGTGGGTTATTGGGAATAATGCTCAGCCAATCAGATTTAAGCACCGGAACTACCTGTTTCTTAATAAATTTGGCTACATAATTCTGTTGTTAAACCCGTTCCTGTGCTTGAAAACTCTCTGCTCCTCGTTTGGTCTCATGTTTCAGGATTTTTAACCAGAGGACCTGAATATGATGTCCACCTGCCGGTCAATGGACGAAAACAGAAGAATAATCATATTTATCATATCATTTTGGGCAGATACGGTTAAGACAGGGCGCCAGTCTGTCGCTGGGCACACTCCCTCACATACACACTATACAGGGCAATTTAGAGCATTCAATTTACCTTGAATCCATGTTTTTGGAACGTGGGAGGAAACCGGAGCGCTCGTAGAACCAGAGGACATTTCAAACTTATCATATAACGTGTACGTTTTCTTATTTTTAGGTGACATCACGCAAAAAGGATATGAAAAGAAGAGGGCCAAGGTACTTGCCCCCTACGTGATACCACCAGAAGAAGGTAGGACATGTTTTCTTCTCCCGTCGCAATCGGCGTTGTTGTCGATCCACCCGTTTATTGAACTTGATTCTAAATAAATTAAAGAATGCAACACTACTTAACTACAAGGAACAATGAGTTTATTGTATTATGGCACTGATTTGCGAGCGGTACGCCTTCCGTCACCTGTCGCTATTCGGTGTTCAGTGGCGTTGTGTTGATTCACCGCCATGATGGTATTGAACGTCCAACTGTTGACGTCTGGAGAGCTTGTTTTCAGTCAGCGCTGCACCTGAACACACCTCATTTTGAGATGGCCACACCCACCGGGGTAGATATATTCACACGCAGCGTTGCTATTTAAACGACGCAGACGGGAAAATAGACTGTTGGCGGGGTGTAATGTCTCCACTCTCCCCATTTATGCTTTCTACAGAATTTCCTCCGCCCCCACCAGAGGAAAGCCTAGAGACGGTTCCAAGTTCCGCTACCATGCCAAGCAATGCCTCCTCCAGCTCCTCGTCCTCCCGGCATCGCCGCGCGCATCACACCCATCGCAGTGGCGGCACTCGGGATGAACGCTATCGGTCAGGTATCCGTCCATAGTTCATTCCAGATGACTCGTGATCCATATGGCTGTGCGTCATGATGGACCACATCGGGGTGTTGAAGCAAACTAACGACTGTGTACGCTTTAACATGTTCTCTTGTTTCGCCAGACATCCATACCGAGGCAGTGCAGGCCGCTTTGGCCAAACATAAAGAGGAGAAGATGGCACCGCCCATGCCAACCAAACGCCGTTCTGCATACGTACAGTCACCAATCGACAAATGCACCCCACCAGGTACACCCCCCCCACGCACACACACAAAGCATTACTGTGCTGTTTTAATCAGAGGTGTAACAATAACACATATATAACAATAACACATCCATGCATGCATAGATTCACACACACACACACACACACACACACAACCATCAGTGCTGCAGCTCGCTGACCCAAACATCTATTGATCTTCCTGACTTGTTTTAGATGTATTTCCGGATCTGGACTCAGGTTTCGAACCATGTGATCTTGTAAAGTCTAGAAAGATGCCCCCCCGGCCCCTGCTACGTGCCATTTAGTGTATATTGTTACACTAATGAGCCGTAGTCTCTCTAAGACAGGGGGTTCCCATCCTTTTGCAACCCAAGACCCTCTTAACCCACCCCAAAACTTACCACGGCCCCCCCCAGAATATTTTTTTATTGCCGTTTAAAACTAAATACAGTGCAGCAACCCATGTGACCTCATGTGCAACTGACCGCATAATCACACAACCTTTTTCTCACTCACCTAACGAGATACAGTGGCTGCTTCACTTGTAGATGGTCCAGCTTCCGTTTTAAGACCCCGTTTTAAACCATTTTTAACCTTAACACCTTAATCTTAACACCGGCTTCCTCGTGCTGAAGTAGCTAACTAACTAGTAACTAGTTAGAAATCAAATAGATAGCTCGGCATATTAACCAATCCACTGGCTAGCGCTGCGTATCGTGCAAAAAAAAAATAGATTTTTTGCAGTACCAGTACCTGAAAACCATTGGTCTGAGACAAAGAACTTCCCATCCCTCGTTTGTGTAGCGTTAGTTTTAGGAGAAGCTCACAAAAATGCCAAGTCTGAGAAATAAACGCGGTTGCAGGTCACGGCAACGCGTTTTATTGCAGGAAGTCAATCCGTATTTGAATGCATCCCATTTTCAGGCATTTGTGAACGAGACGCAGAGACGTAAATATATTATACGTACAGATACTGATTATGAATAAAACCCCAGCTTTTTTTCCCTCACGCAACTAAATATTATAGTTTTTGTATGCTGCACGAAATGTAGGTGGTGCATTACTAGGATTATCCCAGTAGGGGGTGCTGTTCGCCTGGGAATTTTGATTGACAGCCTATATCTCACCCACAGTACCTTCTTGTCTGTGTATAGACTCCTCGTCTTCCTCGGATGATGAAAGTGGGGCTGGGGAGAGCGGTGAGCAGCAGCAGTCGCCAGACTCCTGGATGAACAGCTCCATCCCCGGCTCCTCTACCTCCACCTCGTCCTCGTCAGCCTCCTCCACCATGTCTCACGGGGAGTCCCGTCCTCCTCAGGCTCCACAACCACAGAGTCAACAACAGGCGCATCCTCCACCTGCCCACTCGCACTCCCAGCCCTCTGCGCTCGCCGAGGCCTTTGCTCACGCCTGCATCGGTGGGTGTAGACCCACACGCACACGCACACGCACACACACACACACACACACACACACACACACACATATTTGTGTATGTGAATACTACATT
>JAOUQT010332597.1:0-13339 GCA_025769995.1 Xyliphius kryptos
GTACCAAAAGATTTCATAGGAAGTGGATAACCCTATTCCAGATGTGTAAATTACCCATGCCATAGTCACTAATGTAACCCCATTCCAGATGTATTAACTACCCACACCATAAATACTAATGTAGCCCCATTCCAGATGTGTAAACTACCTATGCCATAGACACTAATGTAACCCAATTCTAGATGTGTAAATTACAACCACCATAGACACTAATTTAACTGCATTCCAGATTTGTACACTAATCACGCCATGGACACTATAGTAACTGCATTCCATATGTGTACACTATTCACAAAATAGACTCTAATGTAACCATATCCAGATTTATAAACTATCCATGCCATAAACGATAACGTAACCCCATTCTATAAGAGATGCAGGATTGTGTACTGTGCACTAATAAAAAGTGGAATGGTGACTCTTTTCTTTATATAACAAAACCATTTAAATGGATACATACATATATATATATATATGTATGTATCTAGCCTGCACTCTAGCAGAAGCTCGTTTTTAGAATAAATCAAAATCTTTCTCATCTCTGTAGCAAAAAAATGAGATAGTTTCATCTAGAAACTCCATTTAACATTTAAATTGTAGTCCCTGGTTTCAGCATTACACATATATCATCGACTGATTATTTCAAACAAACAAAATTTAATAAAACCCAAATAGTAGATTTTTTCAATCTAAAATTCTAAAAGATAACACTGATTAATGAAATATTTTTAGAGGTCTGGCGATTTGTTCAGCAGTGGACACTAAAAACTCCAAGTGACAGCCATGACTGTCCCACACTCAAAAATGAAACAAACTTTAAAAAAAACCATAAACATTCTCCTACAAACACCATTCAAGCATAGAATAGTAGAGCCATGTCTCCTTTATAATTTTTAGAGTTATGAAGATTTGTTTAGAAGTATACATTAAATCACTTTCATGACAGCCATGACTCTCCCAGACACACACCTACACACAAACATACGCCCTCATAAACACAAACACACGTGCACAGACACACATAAACAAACGCACACAGACACACTCTCACACATGAATGCAGACACATACACACACAAACTTCTCAATGTTCAATGATCTCCCAATGATTTGTTTCGAACAACCTCCTAAAATTTAGAAAATCCTCAGAAAAATCATCACTGAGCTTTCGGAATCTTATCATTTTAAAATCTATGATAAGCCCAAGGTCTCCAGATGCTCATAATATTTTTGGTGTGCCAGTGGGAAAAACATAGGGTTTTCAAATAGAAATTATCTGAAAATAACTCCAAAAGAAATGAATTTTTGAAAAATCCCTAAATTCACTAAACAAAGGTCTCTAAAACCAATATAATTTTACCTATAAATGCCATTTAAATTTAAAATAGTAGTACCTTGTCCCCTTCATCAAAGGCTAAAGGTTACACTGATTAAAAAATTATTTTTAGTTATGAAGATTTGTTCAGCATTAGACACAAAAAACTCATCTATTCACTGCCATGTTCATTTGAGCAAATCAGATTTACTTTTTTCAGATTTTTAAATTGTGTTTAACATGTCATAAAAAAGGACTTTTTATTCTCTATACAAATAATTTTTACATCACAGTAATCGTCAAAGGGTCTTCTCTTGTACCGCATTCAGCTAAGCAATTGTCTCAAAGATTTCTGAGTTATAGCCGTTTGTTCGGAGGATGCATTTACAGCTTTATCACTCGTGTTACCAAGTCTGATATAAATGATTTTTTTCTGCCTATGTCTCAAAGACACGCCCACATGCGGGCACACACACACAAACCTGTTGGTATTACTATAGTTGTGAGGACAATACATAGACTTCATTATAATTATAATAATTTTGCTAATGTTGCTGTTAATGTTAATTGCTAATGCTAACTGCTAATGCTGATGACTAAAACAAATTTCTAATAATAAAAAATAATGCTAACATTTGTGGCTGTGCTAACTGCTTATGCCAAATCCTAATGGTAATTTCTGCAAATGCTAACAGCTACTGCTAACATTTGTCACAATGCTAATTGATAATGGTTATTTCTGTTAGATAATGATTCTGTTAGATAAAAATTTTATCCCCATAGAGCTTGATGTTAAATTTCAGGAAAATCATCATGGAGCTTTCCATGTGATAACTCTAAAAAATTTTCATCAAGCTACACAAATGTTGCAGCAAAAAAGAAGCCAAAGGTCTCCCGATGCTCAAAATATTTTCGGTTAAGCAATATCTTAAATATATTTTGAGTTCTGAGAGGTTGTTCAGGAGGTGTGCCAGAGGAAATAAAATGTTTTTTTTTATTCAAAATTCCAATAGAAATGAATGGGCAAAGGTTTCTGAAAAATCCCTAAATTCACCAAACAAACATATCTAATACCAATATATTTCACATATAAACATTATTTAAATGTAAAATAGTAGATCCATGTCTCCTTGATGACTAAAAGATGACACTGATATTTTTAGAGTTATGAGGATTTGTTCAGCATAAGACACAAAAAAAACTTTCCTCTTCACTGCTATGTTAATTTGAGCAAATCAGATTTGATTTTTCTAGATTTTTCATTTGTGTTTAACCTGTCATAAATCAGATATTTTATTCTCTATATAAATAATCTTTACATCACAGCGATCGTCAAAGGGTCCTCTCTTGTACCATATTGTTAGCTAAGCGATAGTTACAAAGATTTCTGAGTTCTGGTCTGATAACAAGTCTGGTACAAAGGATTTTTTGCCTCTCTCTCACAGACACGCCCATGTGCAGGCAAACAGACACACACAAACCTATTGGTATTACTATAGTTGTGAGGACAATCCATTAACTTCATTATAATTGTAATATATTGCTAATATTGCAGTTAATGCTAATTGGTAATGCTAACTGCCAATTCTTACAACTAAAGTTAATTGCTAATTATAAAAGGTAATGCTAACATTTGTGTTCATGCTAACTGCTTATGCTAAATCCTTAATGCTAATGCTAATTGCTAATACTAATAGCGACTAATGATAACATTTTTCACAATGCTAATTGCTAATGGCTATTTCTGCTAGCTAATGCTAATTGATAATGTTGGGGTTAATGCTAGGTGCTAATACTAATTGCTAATGCTAATAGTTAGTGCTAACCACTAATGCTAATTCTTAATGCTACTGACAATTGCTAACAACAAATGCTAACATTTGTAACAATGCTAATTGCTAATGCTAACTACTAATGATAATGTATATTATCTAATGCTAATTGCTAATGATGGTGTTTATGCTAATTGCTAATCCTAATTGCTAATGCTAATAGTTAATGCTAACTTCTAATGCTAATTGCAAATGCTAATATTTAATGCTAATTGCTAACGCTACTTCTATTAGCTAATGCTAACATTTGTCACAATTCTAATTGCTAATAGTAATATCTGTTAGAAAACACCAGTTGCTAATGCTTATAATTAATGCTAACCACTAATGCTAATTGCTTAAGCTAACTGCAATTGCTAACAACAAAAAATAATATTTGTAACAAACTCAATTCTAACTGCTAAGGGTAATTTCTGTTTGCTAATGCTAATGTTGGTGGTAAATCTAACTGCTCATGATAATTGCTAATGATAACATTTAATGCTATCTGCTAGTGATAATTGCTAATGCTAATGGCTAATTATAACAGCTAATGTTAACATGTGTTAATGCTAACTGATAATGCTAATATTTGTGTTAATCCTAATTGCTAATTGCTTGTGCCAACTTCTAATGATAATTTATATTATCTAATGCTAATTGCTAATAATGCTTTTATGATAATTGCTAATCCTAATAGCTAATGCTAACAATGAATGCTAACGTCTAATGCTAATTGCAAATGCTAATTGCTAATGCTAATAGTTAATGATAACCACCAATGCTAATTGCTAAAGCTAACAGCAATTGTTAACAACAAAAAATAATATTTGTAATAATGCAAACTGCTAATGCTATCTGCTAATGGTAATTTCTATTAGCTCATGCTAATTGCTAATGTTGGTGTCAATACTAATTTCTAATCCTAATGCAAATTGCTAATTGCTAATAGTTAATGTTACTGCTAATGCTAATTGCTATTGCTAATTCTAACAGCTAATGCTAATATTTGTCACAATGCTAATTGCTTACTGTAATTTCTGTTAGATTATGCTAATTGCTAATGCTAATAGTTAATGCTAACTGATAAATACTTATTGCTAATGCTTAAAGCTAATGCTAAAATGATAAAACAGTTAATGCTTCTAATGCTTATTGGCAATGCTAATTGCTAATGCTAATTCTATCAGCGAATGTTAACATTTGTCACAATGCTAATTGCTAATGGTAATTTCTGTTAGATAATGCCAATTGTTAATGCTAATAGTTAATGCTAACTGCTAAAATTTATTGATAACGCTGGTAATTATTGCTAGCTAATTCTAAATGCGTATTGCTAATGCTAATGTTGGTGTTAAATCTAAGTTCTCAATGATAATTGCTAATAATAACTTTTAATGCTATCTGCTAGTTATAATTGCTAATGCTAATGGCTAATTCTAACAGCTAATGAGTTAATGCTCACTGATAATGCTAATATTTGTCTTAATTCTAATTGCTTATTGCTTGTGATAACTTTTAATGATCATTTATATTATCTAATGCTAATTGCTAATCCTTATAGCTAATGCTAACAATAAATGCTAACTTCTAATGCTAACTGCAAATGCTAATTGCTGCTCTCAGGCGATGACAAGTTGTTACATATTTGGCAGCAAGGGGCGCTGTGGCTTCTTTAAACAGAAGGAATTTTAATTTGTAAAATTTATTTAAATTAATAAAATTATGGATAATTGTATTAAATTTGTTAAAGTAGAATTCTCAACCAGTTCTTTCTGTACCCCGTTTTGTGCCCGTTTCTATAGCCAGGTTGTAAGCACTGTACCGGGTCAGGATTCCTCTCTGCTTTGTATTTCCCACACTTAGGAGATACTGTGCCAATTCATACAGGAGGTTTAAAGTCCAATAGAGTTCCAGTTTGAATTTGGTTTTCCTAACGGAGCTGCTTAGTGTTTTGGATGGAGCTCTTTTCAGGGTTAAGTTATTGACTCTGTAGTAAATTAAAAATCGGTGTTTAAGAGTTCTTTTTTGAATGTTTATCAAAATATGGACCTAATTCTGCTCTGCATGCATTGGCTGGTGTTTTAAGCACTTTTAAGCACATCTACAGAATTCTGTGTGCAGGCATCGTACACCTCGCTCACATACAGTGCAATCGGCTGAATATTACTTTCCAAGATTTTACACGATATAGAGTTGAGGATGTGTAAATCTCTGGTGGAATGGTGGAATCTCTTCTTGATTGTAAAGAGAGCTCTTTGAGCATTTTCCTTTAGTGCATTTCCTGCCTTATTGCGACTCCCAGATGCAGTTATAGTCAGGCCAACATAAGTGTACTGCATCGTGTGCATTCATTGTCTGTGTGTGTGCAGTGTGTGCACAGTTGGTATCTGTGTTCCTGACTGGTATCTGTGGGCTTTTTCTGAAAGATCATACTTTTAGCCTTTTTCAGGTTAACTGTCAGCACCCAGTTCTGACAGAACTGCTCTGGCAGGTCGAGATGTTGTTGTAATCCCTTTGCAATCAGAGACAGCAGCACCAGGTCACATTGCAAGAATTTCACCTACTCTTCATGTAGGGGGAGTAGAGGAGCTGCAGACTGTTCCAACTGCACCGCTAACTCGTTTATGTAAAAATTAAATAGTGTTCGACTCAGACTAAAGCCCTGTTTCACTCCTCTTTTTGAGTGTACTTTTTTGTAATTCTGTAAGTTTGTCTCCAATTTTTACTCCCCATTTGTTTTCCGAATACATCGACTTGATGATGTCATAAGCTTGATGTTTATGTTTATATGATGACATGTACCCCCTACACGACAATTTTTTAATAATGTTTTGAAAATCTACAAAACAGGCAAAGATTTTCCCATGTTCTGTTTGATGAACTTGTTTGTTGATGAGGGTGTGTAGAGTGTAAATATGATCTGTAGTTTTGTGATTTGTAAGGAAACCACTCTGTCTCTCTCTTTCTGTCTATTTCTCTGACTCTCTGTTTTTATTTGTATCCATGTGTCTGATTCTCTCTTTGTCTCACTTTCTCTCTCTGTCTCTTTCTTTGTCTCTCTCTTCTGGGATGTTCAGATGTTTGAAGATGATGGAGAGGAGACTATAAACATGAAGATGAAGCAGAGCTCTGTAGCTGAACGACGTCTGGAGGTTCTACAGATCTACAAGCTCCTACAGTTAGTGCGAGATCGAAACAAGCCTCAGGTGGAGAAGATGAATCTTCTCGGGGTCCCAAACCTAATTAACCTGACAGAACCCATTAAGGGAATCGGTGTCCTCCACCTAACCTCCAGCTCTAATGACCTGGAAACTGCAGAATTCCTGCTGTCTCTGGGAGCTCACCCTGATGTCCAGGATAAGAGAGGACGCACTCCGGGGATCATGGCTGCACAACTGGGACATGACGAGATGCTGGAGCTCCTTGTGAAGAACCGGGCAGACATGACATTGGTGGATAAGGAGGGGAAAGGTGTGCCAGGTTCTATGTTTTATTATTGAATATTAATTGTGATCAGACTGAATAGTCTCTTATCTAATTGTACAGGAGTGCTGTTTTACTGCATCTCCCCATCTCAGAGACACTTGCGATGCCTGCAGGTGGCACTCAACAACAACGCTGATGTCAACAACATGTCCAGTGCTGGGAAACCCATCTTCCTGTTCGCCTGTGAACATGCCCAGGAGTGTGAGAACATCTGTATCAGGATTTCAGAGGGTGGAGCCAATCCCAATGCCACCGATCAGGTTTGTTTTATCAAGACAATAGTTTATTTCTCTTCATAAATATTTTAATTATATGCACCAATTATGACAAAAAAATTTACTCTAATCAATATAATGATATACTGAATGAGCACTGAAAATGTCTCTGTGAAGTTTGAATGTTTTCCCTATTTTTGCCTAGTATTTTCCGGGTGAGCCAGTTTCTTTCCAAAGACTTGCATGCTAGGTTATTTGGTATGTCTAAAGTGGCCCTTAGTGTGCTCTGTCTATGGTTGTTCCTGTCTTTGCACACAGAGTTGCTAAATGGGCACTGGCTACCCCGCGACCCCATGTGGATTAAGCGGAAGATAATAATTAAATAAATGAATAAATGAATGAATATAATATATAATATTTAAGTATAATTGAGGTACAATCATTTATCAAGTAAAGGAGATTAAGTGATAAGACATGATTCCTAAATCAACAGTTTTCAGTGTTGTTGTTTAAACTCAAAGGCGAATATGAAATTTTGCAAATTTTTGCATCTTCATATTTATTTGTTTCAAAGCTTTGCTATATGTGTGTGTACAGGTGACAGGGCGGACTGTTCTTATGGAGGCAGCAAGGATGGGGTCAGTGGCATTAGTTAGACACATCCTGCAGAGAGGAGGAAACCCAAATATTGTGGATAAACAACAGCAGAATGCCGTTCACCTTGCCGCCACTGGGGGATACTTTACTGTAAATATAATCTTTACTGTAACATGTAATTGTTCTGTCCTCGCTACATTGGGTATGAATTGCGATCTCCACTGACTCCCTGTACTTGCTTGCATCAGATTTAAAAAATAATCTCTTGATATTTATATGTAATATTAGACTCTGAAATGATGAACTCAAGAACAGTCTATACAGTTTCATTTTGTAATTCCATTCTGTAAGCGTTCTGTGAGATACATTTGTCAGACATTTAGAATATTCTAAAACTTCTCTTGGCTTTATTTTGTAAATTTTCTTGTCTCTGCTGAGGAAAGTCAATAACTATGAGTTTGTTTCTTTCTTGCTGGCTTAGGAATCCTTCAGCCGAATAACTTTGGCAGCACTTAGTTTAATTGGGCTGTAGCTCTTTGGTACCTGAATGACGCAGTCAAGTGAGTTTCTTCCTGAACGTGTCTCCTCGACTTCACCGAGTTTCACGTACATTAATGAATCGCTGCAAGAATCTGTTTGTGAACTTGCCGCCTCCCTAGCAACGAATGTGGGTGCATTGTCAATATAAAAATGATGACGCTGTATGACCTGCTGCTCATTTACACCTTTTTGCGCCGCTTGTTGTATACTGTGAATGGTTATGGTGGATGACGGATTGTTATCGAATTCTTGAACTTTGTTCTATGTTCAAACGAGTCTTTTGTGGTGTCACTGTCTTTGACCCACAGATAAGAGAAATAATCCAAATGATCTTCCTGTGCAACGAAACAGTTAAACATATGTTGATTATATACCAGCATTATTTGCGTGAATTGAATAATTCTACGTTTCAGGTTTCTCCAATGTCTCTTTCAGAGAAAAGAGGTGTTTAAGCACTTGTTCTCTATCATTTGGTAAATGTAATTTTTTTCAAACAAAAATCAATTATTACTTGGCAAATCCAGCTGTTTAAGTTTCTCTCTAAGAGAATCAAGATGTCCTGAGTGACAGGATAAATTCTGTTTACAGTTAAATGTAGATGCAGATTATAAGTAACAATCTGTTGTGATGTTAAACGATTGTTCGGAATGAAATCATATTCAGTTAGTGGTGGAAATGGAATATCAGTTTTTCCGTCTATCGTTTCCTTCCGAAAGCTTGTGTTCTTACAGAATAAGTTATTAAAGTGTACAGAATTGGATTTGCGTTTATCTTAAAAAGATTCAAAAACTCCAATTGAGCTAACAGCCTATTTGATTTATCGTTTATTCGTGCTAAGGAAGCTGGTGATATTTGAGACTGCTTTGAGATCCCTCTGGAAACCTGATGAGAAGCTTCTTTCTTTTTCTGTGGAATATCGTCCTTATATGGTCTCTCTGAGCGTAACTCATTGTAAACTCCGTCTGTGTAAATCCGAAGAAAAGATCCTTTTTCATCTTAGGATATAAGCCATGAATAGATAGGCATAATATTCTATAGATTTTTTATAAGAATCAACGGAAAAACGTCTTATTAATGGTCTGTCCTCACAACTGTCCCCAATGAATAAAGCTAGACAGACAGTTAACAAATAAAAGACTGATGGAGTGGATCCCTGTCTAGCGTTATCTCTGCCATTACACTCAGAATTTGCAGGTGTGCACCTACTGGCCTGTGACTTTATGTGGATTAAGTCGAACATAATGAATGAATGAATGCTTATGATGATTGGTCATTGTTAGGTGTTGCAGGTGTTGTCAGCATATCAGGCTGATTTTGGCATGGTGTGTGTGAAGGGAAATTCAGCTCTGCACCTGTCTGCAGCTGAAGGTCATGCTGAGTGCTGCAGGTTTATTTCTCAGAGAGGTCAGTTACAGACCATCACCTCCGAGATTAATTACACTTACTCTGTCTCTAACTGTAACTGATGAGATCATCTCCCTCACATACAGGATGTAATCCTAAGTTGAAGAACTTGAACGGTTTGATTCCTCGTCAGATTGCTAAAACACATGGCCACAAGGCAGCACTGAAGGAGCTCCAGAAAGGAGAGCGACAGTTCATGAAGTACTCCAAAGCTGGTGTGATAAACCCTAATGAAATCTGGGCCCTTAAACTGCATGACTGGTCATGTGAACATGAGGAAGCTCTCAGAAACTCCTTCCGGATCTCAGAAGAGAGTGATGCACCTGTGGAGATTGTCTCCAAAGAAAAGTTTGCGTATGTCCTGCAGGAACATCTGGCTCCTGTTGATCAAGAAAATTTGCAGAAAATCATTGCTGCCCATGACAAGAAGCATGAAGGTGTGATTAACATCAACGACTTCTTTAAAGGACTGCAGTACCTTCAGAAACCATTTGTCCTGTCGTCATATAAACCTAAGACCAAGAAAAAGAAAAAAGGAGGGAGAGGAAGAAAGGGTGGGAAAGGAAAGCTGAAGAAAGGAAAGTCTGTGTTTCCTCATCTAATCTGTACACTTCCTCCTGACTTGATGGAAAAGAGACCAGATGGAGGTCCATGCTTTATGATCGAGAGTTATCAACCTTTAACTGATACAAAAAGATTTGACCGTGACTGTCCACCTTCTCACCCCATAGAGGACGACTCTGCCTGGTACATGGACCAACCCCAGAAGATCTACACCAACATCAACCGCTGCGTACGGAGTGGAGACTTCGAGTCTCTGTGTTTAGCTTTCAGTCAGAATGTCTCAGTGGACATCAGAGACCGGTTCTATAAAACACCGCTAATGACCGCCTGCAGTAGCGGCAACTACAGCATGGTCCAGTTCCTCATTTCACTAGGGTACTGTACACACACACAAGCACAAACAAAAACACACTCAACAAACAAAAAAAACAAACAGAAACAACAAACAAAAAAGAACCAGAAACAATAAAAAACTAACAAAACACAGTAACACAAATAGAAACAACAAAAAAGACAAAAAACAAACAGAAACAACAAACAAAAAAAGAAAAAAGAAACAATAAAATATCAAACACACACACACACAACACATGAAACAAAGACAACAAACAAAAACAAACAGAAACAACAAACTAAAATATCAAACAAACTGCAGACAGGCCTCACTGCAAGAAGGACTTGGGTTTGATCGCTGGGTGAGGTGAATTTTGTATGTTCTCCCGTCTTCACGCAGGATTTCTGGTTTCCTCCTGCAATCAAAAGACTTGCATATTATGTGAATTGTTGTCCTTATAGTGTCCCTTAGTGTGTGAATGTGAGATTGTATTTGTGTGTGCCCACGATGGATTGGCTCCCTGTATAGAGTTGTCCCTGCGCCCAGAGTTCCCGGGTAAATAATAAAAAAAAAAAAACATAAAAAAAAGCATGAAACAAAGACAAATAACAGACAAATAACAGAAACAGAAAAAAAACGCAGATTGGGGTTATTAGAGATGTGCAATCACGCACAGGTTTCTGTAGTCTGTGTTGTACATGTTTTAAATAAAAAGTTGGGATGCTGCTGTGTGTAAAATGTAAACAGAAGCTACTGTATTGCCAGCAGAACACAGAACTCACATCATATGTTGAAAATCAAACAATTTACTTTCAGGAAAAATATGAACGAATTTTGAACTTGATGGCAGAAACTCAACTAAAGGATAGAATATAAACAGTATTAAAATAGCTGGAGGAGCAATCAACAACTGATTTAAATGACTGGGTATAAACAGAGAAGTGCAACGAGGCAGAGTCTCACAAGAGAAAAGATAAACAGAGAAAGTTCTCCAATCTGTGTAAAACAATCCGAATAATTACTTAACAATAAATAACTTTGCAGACTTAAAATTTCCCTCCATATACAGAACACTATAACATCTAAATATTCAGAAAATGTGTAGACATCTCTGGGTATAAGAGTTGCAAGGATGAGGGTCAGTAGGGGATAAAATCAGTGGTAAAATCACAGATAACTGTGGAAACCACTTTACGGAGTAAGGAACACTTTTGGAAATAATTGTCTGTAAACATAGATCAGAGTTTAATCCAGAAACTAAAGTTTAAAGCTGTAATATGCAAATAGGAAGCTGAATGACAGTCGGATCTAGAAATACCTCCATCTTCTCTGAGACAAAACCCATAATAATGAACTAGGACAAAATGTCTGACTTTCTACATCTGATGTGTTCTGTCTTATATTGTGAATATAATAATTCATGAGATTAATAAATTTTTAAATTTTGTTTTATTGACATTTTAAAAACATCAGATGTAAAAATCAGATGTAGAACACACATCAGATGTAGAAAGTCAGTCATTTTTCCCAGTTCATTATAATGGGTTTTGTCTCAGACAAGATGAGTCTGATGTGTCTTTTATTGTGAATATAATAATTCATGAGATTCATAAATTATTAAATTTTGTTTTATTGACATTTTAAAAACATCAGCATACTAACTTGTTTTGGAATTAGTATTGTATATAAAAGTGTGTGGCTGTGTGTGTGTAGGGCGGATGTGAACGCATGTGATCAGTTTAAGTGGACTCCTCTCCATCATGCCTGTCACTCAGGACAGAAGGACATTGTTGAATTCTTGGTGAAGCACGGTGCGGCTGTACAGGCGGAGGCGTTAAATGGAGCCACACCCCTAATGAAGGCTATTGAGAGCTGCAGATTCACCTGTGTACAACAACTCATCACAAACAACGCTAACATACATGCCACCAACAAGAAGGGTATGTGTGTGTGTGAACTGTGTGTGTGTGCACCCTCCCCATTCTTTCACTGCTTTTTATCCCCATACCCAGTGTGGCGGACTGTCAGCATCTCTACTCTTGATTGTTATGTGATATTTTAATGTGCTAATTGACCTCCCTTGTTTTATTTACTATATTCTTTTCCCCCGTAACGATACGTGATAGGCTGCCACTCCTTTTTGAATATTTTACCCCACCCAACCTTGTTCATCTTTACCCCATCCATTTTTGTGTCCTTGGGTATTATAAAAGGCGTTATATAAATGGAATATATTATTATTATTACTATTATTATTATAATTATTATTACTATTATTATTATTAGTTCTGTTCTACTTTTTGTAATGCGCACTCCCTCTCATAGCACGAGACAGAGTGTGCGTTAAAGAAAACGAATATGCGCCGCGCCAGGAATTCAGAAGTGGGTGTGATCTGAAGAGGGTGCGTCTTATTGTCTGCCTTGTACCATACCATGGAGACAGCCTGGGAGATGCTGGAACAGAACATTATTATTTTTAAATAAACAATATAGAAACTCATCCATGTCTTCCATGTCATATGAATCCAATGACGCCATGAGCCGCGGGTAACAGTCAATACATGGAAGCACAAAATGTCATGGTACAAAAACACAACAATGCGATTGCGCTGTGAAAACCAAACCTTTAACACTATGCGAGGAAACTGAACAGAAATAATTAAACTCTCTTCCGAAGAAACAAAACATGACCTAGATATAATTAGAGTTACTTCACTCACAAAACACTACTTTACTTTACTTAAACTGACATTCACATAAGATTAAATTAGTTACATTGAAGCCTAATTTAAGCGAAACGTTAAGTACAGACAAGGACACACAGCCAACTTGTGGTGCATAGCCACTTACAACATTCACCATTACACCTTCAATTTCTAACTTTAAACTCATCTGACACACTTTTCACCTCAACAGCACTCTTTACATAGTCCTTCAGTACCACCCCAACTCCATTTCTCTTTCTATCCACACCATGATAGAACAATTTAAAGCCTCCACCAATGCTTCGAGCCTTGCTACCCTTCCATTTTGTCTCCTGCACACACAAAATATCCACCTTTCTTCTCTC
>JAOUQT010332630.1:2749-13336 GCA_025769995.1 Xyliphius kryptos
CATAGTTTTTAGTTGGCCAGCATTTCTAAAAATAAAGTAATATTCTGAGATACTGAATCTAAGTTTTTTTTATTAGTTGTCAGTTATAATCATCAAAAAAGAAAAACACTTGAAAGATATCAGTCTGTGTTTAACGAATGTGTATAGTATACAAGTTTTACTTTTCGATTGGAAATATGGAAATAAATAAACATTTTTTTACGATTTTCTAATTTATGACCAGCACCTGTATGTTCTCTTTGTGTTATTCTGCCACTGTATGTGCTTCTCTATCAGATTGTACACTCAACGTTGGTTTCCTGTGGCAACAATCGTTAACTTAATGACAAGAACCTGGTGAAGAGGCAGAGTCCAGTGTTTACATGGAGAACAATGCTGCCCTTTGTGTAAGCCTTCTGGCTTAAAGTTAGAACAGCTTAGAACCCTGTTTGCTAGTTACAGTAGTTCTTTTTAACGTTACAATTGCATGATGTCATTTTTTTTACTTTACTATTTATGACTCCCATCTTACTCATATCTCCAAATTAACCCTAATTTAAAAATTATAAATGTTCTTGCACTAACCCAACATTTTAGAAGTTTAGTCAGCTACATTTTTTGCCAGCTTTACAAAGGTTTACCAGAAATAAACAAAACACTTTTGACATTTAAACTGAACCTAGAAAAAGAAAACATGCAATAGGGAGCTGAACCTGTACCCTAGGCAAAAAGCAACCTCTAAAGGAAATTGTTTACCAAATACAGAGTGGAAGAACACACTTGTCCTGTACCAAATCTAATAGAAGCCAGAAAAGTGGCACTTACTTAAATAGGACTTTCAAAAGCACATACAATTGTGTGATGGTAAATTTTCACTTTAGGGTTAAGTAAGTTGTTTAAAGCCTATTTAACCAGACTCTGTGTTTGGTTTCATTTTGTGCTTTGTTAAACAATAAATCAATAAACCAAACCTTATTTAGTCATGTTTATTGATAGAAAGACTCTCAGTCATGTGTCATCTTAACACAATAAATTCTCAACAAACTAAGCAGTGTATTGTACAGAAGTAAAATATTTTTATATAAAATGCTACAATATGAAGTGAACTCTAGCCTAATACTTTATAACTACAAGCTACAGTATTTAAAGTAAAAGTCAAGAATTTAAAACTTGTGTTGGAAAAAAAGTGAAAAAAAAAAAAAAAAAAAAAGAATCAAACTTATTCACTGGAATCCATAATGATGCCTTTGTCAACTAAGAAACTCTGGATCAGATACTTGAGATAGGAAAATGGCAGTGCTGGATAAAAAGGATGATTTAAGTCAGGCGTAACCTTTTAAAGGCTTTGCTATCCCAGTGCTGTCTTATGCCAGTGGTAATACATGCTGTGAGACAGAAACAAAAACAAACATAAATAAGAACAAAGATTCTCTTAAAAAAATACCTGCATGAGGCAAAAATTATCAATACTCTGGTGGTGTTAAAGTCCTTTTAACTATTTTCAGAAAAGACAATACATAATTTTGGAATAAGCTCCCTGCTTTTAAAAATACTTTGTCCATCTGTAAAGCTAAAAAAATGCTAATGCGTACATTTTTTTATAAAACTAGGGTGTGGATAGTTTCTGAATAACCCGAGTAAATAAAAACGTTCATTATAAAGGTAATTTAAACAACTAAAAGTGTTCCCAAAGATGTAACAGGCTAGTGATAATCAACAATTCTTTAGTGATGTCTTTATTGATTTCCTCAATTCAAACAAAGAGGTAATTAGGCCTTAAATCTAAGTTTTGAAATACACCACCAGAGAAAAATTACGGACATCCGAAAAAAAAAACTTGCTAGAGACCCACTGTAGTAACCCATGATGGCATGGAAAAGCCAAAAGACAAAAAAGTATTTTAAAAGTTAAGACCATGAGGCCATATTTAAATTGTATGAAAACATCTGACCCACTGGAATTTTGATGTGGCTTCAATTTTACTGTCAGGAGACACATTAAGGAACATTACTGCTGTGCATCAAAATGGCCCACTATAAATGGTATTTATTATTTTACCATACGACATTGCACTACATGTCCAATAGAAAAGAAATCTGCTATTCTTTTTCAACTCACTTTAACGGGTCTGACTTCCTCTGCAACGGCACTTTCGACCTAGAGGCAACAAAGAAAATGTATATAATGTAATAACTGCACTTGCTTAGTGTCAGGCTCTATATAGTAAAATTATCATTATTTTTTCTACACAAATAACATTGCGAATAATTTTAAGTGCATTAAAACTTACTTTCAGTAACTACAAATAAAATAACATTGCAGTTTTACAGATTTTACTAAAAGAAAACAAAAACTGATCTTTTCTTCTTAAAAGAGCCAACTGCGGCTCTGATAATACAAGCAATCTTATGATTAATCACAGATCTGTATCAGGCACTATATACTGAAATGTTATGTATTAATTGTTTTATGTCATCAATAAGTCGATCAGATTTTTTGAATAAGGGACACTAAATATTTAAGAAATAAATATTACACTATTAGAAAATCCCACATATGTATCTGAACCAGCATTATCATCATCAGCAGTGTTTTCTGTATGTACGTTTAGAAACTTACAATTTAATTTTAAATGCCTAACAAAGTTATGTTTGAGCTATAAACATGAAAATCGGCATTATTTGTACTCTCCATTCAGCTTTTAACACTCTTCAAAAATCACCCCATACAATCTATGGGAGATGTGTGTGTAATGTACAACATAGAAATCATTCACTCATAGACAACTAAAATCCTCACATTTTCAACACCAAAAAAATCCAATTAAATTAATTTTTTTAGTGAAGGAACTTGTCCTTTCTCATCCCTCAAACAATGTAATTGTTTGACAAATTACTTAGTTATGTATGATTTGTTCTGAAACTCAAAGTACTCATTGAGATGATTATAGATTTGAGCAAACAAATCCTGATTTTGAGCAAACAAATATATTTTTCCTGTTATAACTGTTATAATAACTGTAATTACATAAACTGTACTGTGACCAGTACTGTAAATTCTGTTTACAGCATTTAACAAATGCAATAATTTAGGGGTCCTAGACTTTAATCAGAGAATTTTACGGCACCGTCATTTTATTTGCCACACATTCGACTCCCAAACACCAAACCAACTCACTGATTATGATAAAGATCCCCAAGAAAAAGAGCACAGCAGCAAAAACCAACCCACCAATCCGGACAGACTCGTAGTCTGAAATGAGAAAATAGAGAATTATACAAACACATTTAAAAGACAATATGGGCCAAAAATACAGTCACTGTATTTATGCAAATACCCATGCTAATAATAAGCAAGTATGTATGAATGCGGAGGTCACAGATAAGTGACCTTCAGTACACTTTGTGCGTTACCACACGCTATGCCCTAATCTAGCATATCTGTTCTGCTCATAAACCTTCAGTACAATCTGAATAAGGGAGACAAAATATTGGAAATACATATTACATGGGTAAAAGAGGATAAAGCACCACATGTTCATCAGACTTAACATTATTATAATCATCATGCCTTCTGGTGAAAAAGAATTACTGGTGAGATTACTGACTAGTTATTTGGTAAACTTTAAAACTCAAAACATGTTTTTACCCAAGCCACATTTGACTGCAATAAAAACACTGCATTATTGACAATATTCCTTTATGACATCAATGTTTTATATGAAAACTAAATGTGCTCCATAAGTCTAGATAGTATCACAAGATACAAAATGTTGTACAACCAGATAAGAAAAATTTGGGACTGTATGGAAAATGGAAGTAAAATAAACTGTGCATTTCTTATTTACTCTGACTTATATTTCATTGTAGACATTATTAGAGATTTCGTTTTTTTTCTGATCAACTTTGGGTCTTTGTGTCTGAAGTCCAAAAAAAATAACCACTGAGCTACCACTGCCCCATACATTTTATTGATGAACATTTATTCCTGCATTCGAGGCGCATTCAATTAGGATGTTTTTGAAGTACATTTCTTCAAAAGAATTTTTCTTACTTTGGTTGTAGTATTGCATTTTTTAAAAAAAATCACATTTTCAGAAAGAAAACAAAAAATGTTCAATAAAGAGTACTATGATATTTTTTGCTTACAAAATAAAAATACAGTATTTGCTTTGATCATTATTTATGCATGTATTTATGTACAATTATAGTATGCATCATTAATTGTATTAAGCTTTTTCATAAATAACTGCTATAATAATGTTCTTTTTTTAAATAAATATGAGCTTGCCACATAAAAAAAACATTATGGAGTTTTTTAAATGTATTGCTGAAATATCTGACCTATTTTACAAACATAAAATTTCTGGCTTAGAGGTCTGTTAAAAAAATTGAGAAGATACTCTCATTGACGTTGAGAGTTGATTATCATTGATTATCTCATGACGTTCTTCAAATATTCATCACTTTCTTATCATGTGAACCTTACCCAGCTGAAATGGAGAATGCAACATGCAACAAAACAATTTACAAACGTTGCGGGCATTATTTTTGCTGGCAGCTGTTGTGTCAGTAAGGTCAGACTTTTATAAATATCTACAACTGTCTACATACCCAGGCAGCAAGCCATTAGCCATCCTGCCACAATTCCAATATCCAGTGGCTTCATTTTTACATGAGCTTACGCATACCAAATTTACATAACAGTCATGGTTATGCAGTTTTAGGATTATTAGTGCCCAAAGGAGCGCATTATTTCTAATACAGTGCTAAAACAAGTCCAATTTTTATTTTGAAACAATATCACATCCAAAAAAATATTTCTGTGGCTGGATCACGAGGTTCCTTGACTTGCTGACCCCTTGTGTGAAGTTTTTCCATCTACTTCAGCAAACAGACTTAAAACACAAACATCCGCTGACCTTTCCAGATGTTTCCTGATGGGGAAAACTTTTAATATGCCACAAATCTAATTTTATTCAGACACGGCATTAGATAAACAAAAAGCACTAAACTGAAGGATATAAGTTCAGACCATACACTGAAATTGTGTAGGGCAGAACTACAGTCTTCTTTGGTACATTTTCGCTGTCTGTCCATCCACCCATCCATCTACCCACATAGGAAGCCACATATTCATCATTCATGCACCTATCAATGTACCCGTTCATCTACTTATCCTTCAGCCATCCATTTATTTACCTTCTTACATACAATATATGAATAAGGTAATGCTTTGTTTTTCCTTAATGAAATGTTTCTTGATCCTTGGTATATTTGTAATTCATCCTTAAATTATTTTTGTATTTTCTTGGTTGTAGGTTTCTCAAACAGGGGATTTTCATAAAACAAGACTGTGCCACCGGCCAATATGTCATCTGGTATATACAGCATCAGTTGGTCTCCTATATATTTTAAGAGTTGTTTTTAACTAAAACTTTGCATTTTTAATGGCTGTACTAAATCATTCACTAAAAAGATGAACTTTACTTACCATAATGAAATGGGCTGTCATAATCTTGCAAGAGAAACAAATAAAAATCCATGAGACACATCAATTCCCCACAGTATTTAACACACATTTCATTTTATTACAAGCAAATATTATTACAAATTTATCCTTCAGCAAATTCTGTATTTTTTAGATAAATCTGTTTAATCTGTGAGAAAGAATCCAAAGTAGGTTTTACACTTTTAGTAGAACACACTGTGGTTCGACACCTACCAAATAAAGACGACTGCTCTAAAACTACAAAAGAAGGGATCTGCCTCTTCTAAAATTGGGATGAGGGGATAGGGTCAAGGCCGCTGCATATTGATTAAAGAAGCTGTCAAAGCAGTTGGATCTCTTGTTGACTGTGAGCATTCTGAAATTATTCTCAGTGAAAATGGAATCTTGGCAAGTAAAAATCGCATATGTCTTACTTAGCATTATTTCCTAGCAATATAACTCAATATCCTCCTTTGTACGCATAATATTGTAAATTAAATACATTTGTCATTCCCGGTTGTGTTCCTTGTTTCAATTTTTGTTTAAAAACAAGTTGCACATAATGGCAGACAATGCTAACCATGATTTATTTAGATTTTGTATGTAGTCGGGACTCGCATGGCAACAGGAGTTAGCTGTGTTATTTATAGATGCACACAAGTAAAGCTATAATTAACAAATTTTCTTATGCCGGCCCAAATTATGATTTTCCCATTCAAAAAAATACCAGCTGCCATTGCTACCAATTTTTTTTTTTATAAAAACAACCCAGACTGCACTCTACTTGAATGTGCTGCAGTGAAAACAGCTCACTAGCTAAGGACCTTTACAAACATTTCTCTTTCCCTGCTGTTCTTCAAATATTTTCTATGACATGAAACAGAGCTTGCTTTGACCAGGAAACTTTTTTAAGACATAGACTAATGCTGAATTATTGTAGTAAAATATACTGTATAAAGGATATAAAACATTCTTACCACGTGTATCATCCATCGTAGAGGCTGGAGAGAGAGAGAGGGAAAGAGAGAAATATTTACAGAAACACAAAAAATTAAATTATTAAGTTCATAAACTAATGCAAATATTTTATTCAGAATTAGTCAGGAAAGCTTTGTGAAGCATGTGGATATAAAAGCTATGTTAATTGCATAAAGAAGGCAAAAAAAACCCTTTTGCTTTTTGTTATGCTTACATAACAAGAGGGCATTCCCATGCACATATCACCAACTCTTTCACTCACTCTCTCTCTCTCTCTACAAACTCACCAACCTTTTCATTAATGTAAGTTTATTATTCCCATGGCCACTATCATTTTAGATCTCGTGTCTATTTGTGAAAAGATACAATATATGGTTTCTCTCAACAAAACCTTTTCCTTGTTGTGACCAAGATAAAGTTCCTACAAAGTCACAAGTCTTTTACCCTTTATTCCCATGGGATTTGAATAATAAAAGAGGGAGCACAGAAACTCTCATGTAAACACACCCAACATGGCAGTGTTTAACCAAAAGCAGAGAAGAAATATGAATCCTTATTTCTCTCCCCAGGCTAATAAATATGACATTTGTTAAAAAGAACCAAGAGTAGGTTTCCTTAGCAAACGTTCAGAACAAAGAGTCTATGTCAGATTCTTGGCCATTCCCTGCAACACCAAGCAACTGCACTTGCCAGTGTTTGTGTGCAACAGCATTCACAGGCATACAAGCAAAATAAATAAATAAAATCCAAGAATGGTGCAAAAAGACAACTTACAATGGTAAAAACGTTTCAAACTTTCTATACTTCTGCATAAATTTTACCGAAAAAATAATCAGCTTTCAACACAAGTAGAAAAAGAGAAGCAAACTAATTATCTGGTCTCTTGGAAAAAATCCCAGTCTGCCGTCAATCAATAGGATGGCAATCAGTTGTGAGTGGGATCTTTGTTATATTCAAAAAACAGTTATAAAGCAAACATGTTCAAGTGTCTTGTGACGTGAAGAGAGAGGTTGCGGAGGATCATAGAAGAATGTTTGTTGATTCTAAATAGGCTAGAAAAAACCCTCACTAGGAATACTAGATTAACAATGAATAAACTAACAGTAAGACATGTAATACTGGCTGAGGTAAATATTCATGAGTCCACTTCACAACAAAGGAGTGCATGAAAGGGCTGACAAACCTTGAGAAAGCTACTGTATTCTAGAACATTGCTGCCCTTCTGTAATTTGCTAATAATCACAGGGACAAGCCAAAGATTTATTACAACTATGTTTGTGAACAGATGAGGTCATAATAGACTATTTTGGTTCAAAGGATAAGCAGTTGTTATTGGTGACTTGAAAACACTATATTGCAGCATAAAAACCTTTTTACGGTGGTGGTAGTAGTATCATGGTAGGGGAATGTTTTTGTCACATCAGGGCCAGGACAGATTGCCGTCATTCAAGATAAAACAACCCTATGCACAAGTAACGTATAAACTTCGTGTATTTATATATTTCTCAAGTCTCAAGTTGTTTTATTGGTATTTCAACCATATACAGTGTTTCAGTACACCATGAAACAAAACATTCTCCAGACCAAGGTGCTACACAAAACATAAAAGTGCACTTGTGCAAACTTGTGCAACCAGACAATAAATACACAACAGTGCAACTAATAAGTACACAACAGTACGAACAGTAAATATGAGTATAAGTATTTATAAATGTAGCTTCTGAAACACTGATTTGCGACAGTGTTCCATTGTAAAAGGCCCCACAGAAATGAAATCGAACTGGTCATTCTTACCAAAGAACGCTTAAAGTAGAATACAGAGTCCCAACAAAATAACAGTTGTATCTGTTTTGTAAGGAGGAATAGATAAATTCCTCCAAGCTGATGTGCATGACTAATCAACAATTATAGGAAATATTTAGATGCAGTTATGACAGTGAAAGATAACACCCACATTTAAGAACACCCCAAGTACCACTTTTCAACAGTGAGCACAGGCTGATGTTTAAATGTTCAACACAGTAGCAAGATCATCATGCAGCGGCATCTTGTGCCTCGCTTCGCAGATAGCATGTTTCAAAGAGCAAGATCCTTGCAAAACAATGGCAAAAAAAGCTAGGAGAGACATTCTTCACGTACATCTTAGCCTCAACTCACCTACCTGGCATCTCCCTGCCAAAAGCTGAGCCTGTATGTGCACAGACACACATACACAGAAGGCAGTAATGTGCTGTTAGGGTGTCTTTCATAGACAAAGGTAAATCCAAGTCTTGAAATAAAATGATTTGATCTTTCTCCATGCAACATATTTTCAAATAGTGAGGATAAAGTGGCAAATGTCACTTTGTGCAGATCCCTCCAGCCATGTGTTTAAAAACAGGTTATGCTGGATGCAAAAAATGCTGCAAGCCACTCTCACCAACTCAAAGTTGTAAGGATCCAATAACAAAGACCAAAAATTCAATAATTCTTTATACATTTGTCCGTTAAAAAAGTGACATTTTGTAGCAGCCTTTGGAACAAAGTAACTAGAACAAGTATGAAAAAATTAGCATGTAAAAACATGAGGGGAAAAAAAAGAGCACTCACCCAAAACCATCGCTAGCTGGGAAAAATAGAACAGCACTGCTAGAGAAAGCTCCATCTTGCCTGAGAAATAAGAGTGTATGTGTAAGAGAGAAACAGAGAGAAAAAGTGTGTGTGTGAGTGAGAGAGTTTAACACACCCACAGCCACTCAAAACAAGATTATTATATACGCCTGCCCTGAATACCTTAATGTACAACACACTTAGGGGTTGTGTGTTCGGTTAATTTTGTCCTGCAAGTATATTTTCTATAAATAAAATCATGATTAATAAATGATTAATAGAAATCATGTTAATAAAAAAATATATATTTCATATGGTCTCAACACTGAAATACTTTTTAACAATTTCCAAACAGGTCCTAGTAAATGTAGTGAAGCATATTCCATTTTCAGAATATAACATTTCCTTAAGGGAACGGAAGCAGCGACTTGCTGGTGATTCGTGGCTTGATTCGTTTCTTTTATTGTTTTTAGGTAATTTACCTTACGAAATTTCCCAAGTCATCCCACTGCACCACCATGACACTGGGGATTGAACCCCAACCTACTGATTAGGGTCAACTGACTTGTTGACCCATGATATATTACTGTATATCGAGAAGCAGAGAGGTGGTAAAAAAATGAAATTGATTAAAATAAATTCTACGGCCAGAGTACATGAGATCTCAGTGTGGTATCCTTAAATTATTACAAAATGTGTCCAAGTTTTATTTGACACCAAATTTTAAATGAAAATTTCTGCAAGATGCTATGAAACAGAATACATTATTGCTTGGATAATACATTTATTTTTAGTATAAATAAAATGGCATGCTTAAGATGGTTGGCGGCACAGGTGTTCACTGTGGGATAGGGATAAGCTGACTGAGCATCCCCATTTTATATCCGCTGTTACAGCCTGGGGTGTTGAACCTCAGTAACAATTTTTAATTAGTACAAACCCGATTCCATAAAAGTTGGGACAAAATACAAACTGTAAAAAAAATTTAATCTCACAAACTGATATTGTATTCCCAATAGAACATAGATAACATTTCAAACAGTGAAACATGTTAACAGTGAGACAGTTTGAAAATTTATTCCAAATATTGGCTCATTAAAAATTTCGTGACAGCAACACATCTCAAAAAATTTGGGACTTTTTAAGAGGCTGGAAAAGGTAAAGGTACAAACGGTCTAACTTATTAGGCCAAATGGCAACAGGTCATTAACATGACTGGTTAGAAAAAGAGCATCTTGGAGTGGCAGTGGCTCTCAGAAGTAAATATGGAAAGAGGATCATCAACCCCCTCATTCTGCACAGATAAATAGTGGAGGGATATCAGAAAGGAGTTCGACAGTGTAAAATTGAGTTTGAACACATAATCTACAGTGCAATTCATAAAAAGACTCAGAGAATCTGGAAGAATCTCTGTGCATAAGGGTCAAGGGCAGAAGACCATACTGGGTGCCCGTGATCTTCGGCCCTTAGACGACACTGCATCACATACAGGCATGCTTCTGTATTGGAAATCACAAAATGGGCTCAGGAATATTTCCAGAGAACATTATC
>JAOUQT010332640.1:0-13335 GCA_025769995.1 Xyliphius kryptos
TGCTGAATGTAAGAATTAAAGGGTAATCATGAAGCTGAAGTGTCTTTGTCGCCCTCTGGTGACCAACTGCTGAATGTAAGAATTAAAGGGTAATCATGAAGCTGAAGTGTCTTTGTCGCCCTCTGGTGACCAACTGCTGAATGTAAGAATTAAAGGGTAATCATGAAGCTGAAGTGTCTTTGTCGCCCTCTGGTGACCAACTGCTGAATGTTATGCGGATTGTTTTAGATCAGATGTTCCGTAGAACATGCGGTGGAACGATGATCAGGTGGTTGTTTGGTTTAAAGGACGACATCTGGTGTCTACAGGTTAATGTCATTCTCTATCAACTACTAAAAATGTTCGTTGTTTTAAAATTCAGTGATTTGTGGTTCCTGTAACTCTTATTTGAGGAGTTCTGGTGGTTCTGTCTCACAGACTGTGTTCACTCACCAGTACATAGTCACTGAGGGTCTCAGCTTTAGGATTGGGGGTTAAAGGGTTGCCCTTACCAACTTTCATCCAATTCAACATCGCTCTGACGTCACAGGAAACATTCTGAATGAAAGAGAAAACTATTGGAGAACCCTGTACAGACTTGTAAATGATGACATTGCCTGTGGTGTGATATATGTGACTTACCACTGTGGAGGTGATGTGTGTCAAATACAGCAGAGGGTTATTACCAATTGTTAAGAAAGGAAACGTTACAGATAAACTGAAAGAAGGAACCAAAGCCTGGTTCTCAATCTGAAAAGCAAACAGAACATAGTGTCAGTCACAGGTTCACAGATTATTATAACAGAACACAGATTTTTAAAATGCTTTCTCACTGTGTAGCTAATGTTGAGTTCCTGTCCAATGTCAGTGATGTCATTGATGATGGTGGGTCCAGCCTCACCATCCTTCAGAACCAGATGATCCTCCGTCATGAACCTCTTACTGCAAAGAATCCAATCAAAGAGCAATCCACTGAAAATCAGCAGTTCTACTTCTCATCAGTTAACTACTATTTCATGAGCAATGACACAGAGCTGGGCGGCACAGTGGCTTAGTGGTTAGCACGTTCGCCCCTCAGCACTGGGGATTCCCCGTTCGAATCCCAATCTGAGTTTCCATGTTCTCCCCGTGTACGTGTGGGTTTCCTCCGGGTTCTCTGGTTTCCTCCCACAGTCCAAAAACATGGATTCATGGTAAATTGGCTGCTCTAAATTGCCCCTATAGTCTGTGCATGGGTGAGTGAGTGTGTGCCCAGTGATGGATTGGCGCCCTGTCCTGGGTGTCTTTGCCCAGCAACCAAAACACAAAGACACACACACACAGACAGACACACACACACTATATCTTTAATAGCTCCAGCCAACTAAGATGTATCTCTAGCAGATCAATGAAGTCTATTTATTAAAAGTGTTTTCTGTGTGTGTGTGTGTGTGTGTGTGTGTGTGTGTGTGTGTTTGTGTAAGAGATGTTTATGTACTCACACTGTGAACCTCACACTGGGTTCGTACTTCACTGAAATCACGATCTGCACAAAGTTATCGTTCCATCCTGACTGAAGCTCTTCACTGTCACTAAGGAGATATAAACAGACTCTTAGAACCATGACACCAAACTCTACTGTTACTGTTTTGTACGTATGAGAATCTCCACCTGGACGCCGTCACATTGATCACGATGTCTTTTCGGATGTGGGACGGATTAACCTCGAAGAGGATCCTGAAATTCTCCTGTGGAACCAATCAATGTAGAAGGCACTCTATCAGAACTTGGACCGTGTTCTTATTAACACAGCATTTCTGACCAACCAACTGGATTTTATTAACATGGTGGAGACACTGAGCGTGAATGTTACCTCCACGTTGGTTTTGAGAAAGGGATAGCCCACAGCACACACAGTCCTGGTGTGGTTTAGTTCACAGTCCTTATCTTTGGGCTGAAAGTAAACAGATGACTTGCCATGTCAAAAGAGAATTCAACTGACAATTCAGCAAACATGTCTGAGGTCAGTGGAACACCAACCACAGACGGTTCCTGAGTCTGACCTCCACTTTGACATAGTTGATGTTCTCTGTGGTGCTGAGCGTGACCTTGGTGTTGTAGGCATTGTCCCCACTGTTCTTGATCTTGATGCTTACGTGGAACTTCTCCTGAGAGGCTTTGATGAGGAGCCTGAACCATCACAAAGGAAAAAAAACCATTAAAGAACTACACAATTCAGAGTTTATAAATCAATCAGATTATAGGACCTATGACTGAGATTAAAACCACTCATTCATAGTCTGAATATCTCACACACAGATTGGTTCTCTGGGATTATTGAATCAGAACATACAGAACCTGCATTTATCAAGATCTGATGGGTAATAAGGAACCACCAACAACCAACATAAATGACTCTAGAAAAAGCTGAACCTGATCGATTCTTTCTTCAGGGTAAATTTAAGTAAGGTTATCTTTATCAGACGTGTTACAAAGAGACGTCTCATTTTGTTTGTAAGATCATTTAATTAAGATGATTTTTTAATTAATTCCTGAAAAATTTTATTTATTTGGATTTTTTAAATCGAGCTCCATGATTGCTGCTGCTGCTTCTGACTTCTGTAAACAAACTGCTGTTAGAATCAACATGATCTCCAACATCTGGAGCAGCCTCAGCTCTGCATCTGGCCTTATATGGTTTTTTCAGTCTGAGGATGAGCTAAGGCTGAGCCCCAGCACGACCCATGAGCCCCTCCTGCAGCTTCTTCATCAGATCTTAGAATGCTGCATTGTCTGGTTTCATCCATCAGTCTGCTTCACGTCCACTATCTTTATCTCAGTTTCACATCTACCATCTTTATCTCAGCTTCACATCCACCATATTTATTTTATCTCAGCTTCACATCCATCTTTATCTCAGCTTTACCTCCATCTTTATCTTATCTTCTCATCCATCATCTTTATCTCACCTTCACATCCACCATCTTTATCTCACCTTTACCTCAATTTTTAGCTTACCGTTTCCGTGATGGTACATCTATCTCACCTGCTGACGTTCGCTGTGGCTTTGAGTTGGAGATCAGCGATGCATTTCTCATTTCTCCCACAATCCATTAAAGCGATCTGAAAAACCATCAAAGAGCTTACAGCTTCAGCCCTTTAGTTTCTATTTTAATGGTTTAATTTTTTGGTTTAATGTTTTAGAATAAATATTCTTTTAATCATAAAAACTGAACATTAAAACATTTGTGGTACAGCATGGCCAAAAGTACTGGGACACACATTTGTACCTCAGGTTTATAAAACCAAGCACCTGCTCATGGACCCATAATGGGAACAGTTTAGGAAAGGCCCTCTTCTGTCCCAGCATCACTGCACAAAGTAAGACATGAACCTGAAGAACCGGACTGACCCTTTGCTACGAACTGGATCAGTGTTGTTCATTGCTCCTCGTTAGCAGTGCGTCTCTGGAAGCTGCAGCTTCTCCTGTGTTCTTCTCACACTCAGTGAAATTTGAGGAGCGTGAGAGTTTCTGTCGCCATGATGTTAAGAGGGAAATCTCTCAGAATGTGTGAAACAGTCTGCTGGATCTCTTTGGGATCTGGAGCAGCTGTTCCCCATTCCTGAGTCGCTGCTGACCACCCGACTGAGCGCAGCAAATCTGGGACAGTGGAACCTCCAGAGCAATGCTCAGTGGATTTTTACAACGAGAGGCACTGCAACGCTGATGACTCCACCATGTTCTAATCAGATCATCATTCACCACTATGTACTGCACTAATCCTGCTAGTTCAGATGATCTAAGATTAGAACGTGATCACTGACATGGATTGTTGCCATGATATTGATAATCAATCTAAATGTTTTGTTAATAATCTAAAGGTTAAGGTTACTGTGGGCTTACCGTTTTATTGAGTGAGGTTGGCAGCAACTCGTCCACAACCGGGCCGCTGTCCTTATCCGCCAAACCGAAATCCAGAGATACCATCAGAGGATCCCGAAAGTCCAACTTGTCCTGCTTAGGAAAAAAGGGCAGCGAGTCAACCATCAGACACCGAATCTAAAGCTACACCGACTAAAGCTACATGTATTGATTCAGATTATATTATGTATTTATTAATAATTTAAAACTCTTACAAACACTCATAGGTGTTCCCTTACTTAAATAAAAATATGACTAATATTGTAAAATATTAATTAAGTAAAAGTTGAAGTATACTTTTTTTTACTCTTCTAGAATTATAAATGTATGTATTAAATATGTATGTATAAAAATATTAATAGGCCCTGGCATATTAATTGAATGTTTTAATGTGCAAAACACTTAATCAAAGCAGTGGTTAAATAATAACATTGTGAGTGTACTGATTATGAATACTGAACAATACAACACTGAACTCGTGTATAGTTTGTGTAAACTCAAATTGCAGCTGCATGCTGGGACATGATGTCATCAGCCTCTAAATATAGTGCTTAATTAGTTATGGTAATGAGGTAGCACAACTCGTCAAAACACCGGCTAAAGAATTGTGCCAATAAAATGTATATAATATTAAATAGACCTAAAATACATGACACCTTACATACTTTATGTGCTTTTTTCAAATTCGTCATGAGCTCTTGCTTCTTTTGCAAAAAGATAAATTTAATTCTGTCAAAAGCATCAGATTTTCTAATTTTCTAATTTGTTCCCCCTCTTAGCTTTTTAGATTGTTATTGGTCTGTAATAATAATCATAGCTCCAGCTCAGTAAATGGCCGTAGTGCACCTCCAGTGGGTCTGGGACCTGCCAAAAAACTAAAAAGAAGTAGAAAATTTAAAAATGTACACATGTAAAGTGATAAAAATCGACCTATACAGTTAAAAAACATTAACGAACCTGGTTTGGAAATTTAGTGAGTAAGAAGTACAAATATAAATTTTTGTAATGTAGTGAGTAGAAGTAAAAAGTATTAAGTGACAGAAATACTGAGTTAAGTACAGATACCTAAAAAATCATGCAGTAAAGAAGTACATTTACTGTTACTTACCACCCTTGCAAACAATTGTGTAAGTACCAATTCATCCACTGACCCAAACTAAAGTCCCTGAAAGTCACACCCACTTACACCCCTTTTAACACATGCACTCACACCGGTGTGTGTGGACTGATTTACTTGCCGACATGTAGAAGGTGACGTTTGTGCAGTGGCTGTTGGTGACGGTGATGTTCTTCTGAAACCTTTTCTCATTTGTTTCCATAAATCTAGCTCTTGCTATGGTTCTTGGCATATCCATGGTGAGATTGAATTGTACTCCTGTACACACACACACACACACACACACACACACACACACACAACATGGTTTAACATTAACATCATCGTGTTTTTTTTTCAGGAGGTAGATCTTTAGTCAACAAGTTTTCTGTATCACTCATCAGCCAATCAGCTCCTTAACTCAAACAGGGACCTTTAGAACCTGGTTCTGGTCCTTAATTCTGTTCTCAGGCCTGGTTTCAAATTCTACATGTTAGGGAAGGTCTTTTCCTCCTCCAGCATGACTGCATAAATCTCTATACAGATAAAACACTAGGGAATTGGGTGACGGTCCCCACAATCCACTCGCTCGCCTAACATCGACACATCACAGGACATCAAAGATGACATGACAAAAAAAGACTTCTAAAAAACTTTTATACCCTAAGCCAATTCTAAATTATTCACAATTCTACAATATTTTTGAAACAATCATTAAGAACTAACAAGAGTTCCTCCTGAGAGTGCCTCCTTGTTCTCCTCGCTGCTCATCACAGATATAGTGACCTTCACTTGGTATGGTGCACTGAGATGTTGAAGGTTCTTTAGAGACTCACTGGTTGTACTGTCGCTGGGTTTTTCAGACTTCACCCTGTAGGTAAAACACACTCTGGTCTGCACACACACTGTCTCTCTGCCGCTAAACAAGCATGTGGGCTGCTGCAGGTTGATCTTGTTGGGTTCGAAGCTCATGTTTGCGTGGAGCTCCGCCACGTCCCGAGACCTGCCATAGAAAAACAGCTTCTGTTAAACATGATCACACAACCTGACTCTGAAAAACTCTGACACACCCAACACAGACCTGCCCTGCACCTCACCAGCTACAGAGCAATGCTGTAGTTTGGTAGCTACTCCCTTGTTTCATTATAGTTCACTGTTAGTTTGAGGGCATTAGAGGTCACTAATATAAGAGCTTAAGTTCTGACATCATTGTGGGCATTAACTTGAAGCCCTGCCCCTTTGCCCTTCTGACAGATTTGATTAATTTAGGAACTGTTCCCACGACCCTCTCCGACTCTGTGGCCCAATTGAAGAGAAAGACCAGATGGGGTCTGGTCAGAGTTCTCAAGTTCCATTAAATGGTTCCAGACTTTAGGGCTTCAATTACTCCCACAGAAACCCTGATATATTGGAACAAAAAAGAACTTTCCAGAATCTTTCTTACGAAACTCCAGTGGAACCTGAACCAAACTCTGAGAGTCAAAAGGAGGAACTTTAAAGTTCCCATCACAAGTTTCTTAAATCCAACCAGTCAGGAATAAAAGGAGAAAGACATGTTGCAGGAACCTTTTCTTATGTACTGTACCATTATATTCACAGGGTTCCCAAGAGAGCGAGTGGGGGCTCAGCTGTTGCTGGGATGCTGGAGTTCCCCAAATTCAGATCCAGCAGCTGTGAACAGGAACGTGGGGAGGAGCCAGGAGTAAGCAGGCTGGACTTTGCCTGCATTTTTATTTCAAATGCTCTCAACAGAGAAGTTTAGTACCTGATCATCACAGAGCTGAACATTCACAAGTCAACAACTGGAACGTATATAAACCTCGGTTAAGTACATAGAACCATAATAACAATGTGGTTGCTGGATCCGCCCAATTCATCGCACGTAGTTTTGGACATAGGTCAGCAATCGGCTTGATTTGGCCAACCTGAAACAGTTGTTTTAATCACCTCTGTATGCGCTCTCGGCACACCGGCCTTTACTTATTACTTTGGTTACGAAACACATTCTTGGTGAAAGAAGTACAAACACAATTTACGCCCAAAAAGTACCCAACGCATTCCCAAATCATATCAAATCAAATCATTGACATAAAGACAACACAACTCCATGAACAAATAAGAACATTATTAACCATTTTCTTCTCCCCTTGACCAGTTCCCATGATCCTCTGCTGATGGGTGGGCAGAAATACCACACATACTCCAGCGATGCCAAGTATTGTAAAAATTTTAACATGACTTCTTCCAAACAGACCAGACATCCTAGCATCCAATTTAGCATGATTTGTTTTGTGGCTTTGAATTAATAAAACTGGGAGGATGAAGGCTTGTTTCTCTGGCCATTCATCAAAAAAGATCCACTGGTTTTGGAGCTTCATTGAGTATTTAAAAGAGCGGCTGAAACAACAAAATAAATCACGCCCACTTATACAAGTGGCATTGCATAATAACACACTGATTTCACTGATGTAGCAGAGCGTGAGCAGACAAGGAGACTCTGCTGCAGAGTCACACATACACACACTCACCAGTACAGTGCTGCTCCTCCGATTCCCCCAATAGTCACATCTATGATGCCGTCACCATTTAAGTCCATGATTCCATGAATAGACTGACCGAAAAACTTCATCTTCTCTCCATCACCTCCAGAGGCAATACGCTATCACCCCCACCACACACACATAAACACACCGACACAAGCATACACATTTATAGACAAATCACCTTCAGACAGGACATGCAGTTCCCTGCAAATACACTTGATGAAAGTATTGAGTCGCACGTAGCAGAGTGAGGCGTGTAAACACTGATATTCAGAAGTCACCTGGTTCTTCTTACCTGTACGTATTTCTCACGGATGGTGTGCTGAGAGCCATGGTAAATGTACACTGCCCCCCGGTGGTCGTTCTCCAGTGGGGCGCCAATCACCACGTCATTGAAGCCATCCAGGTTGAGGTCAGGAACGGCTGCGATGGCAGTGCCGAATCGGGCGCCGCACGGTTCGTGTTTATTGGTGCAATTCGTGTGTGAGTGTGAGGCACAGCACGTCTGGTTCATCGGGCGCAGCGTCATCTCCAGCTGGAACATGCCCTCCTGTGGAACCATGCGGGATTACAGCTGTAACCAAAGTCTTTAACCACATGATTCCAAACACACAGCATGTGAACAAGTAACCAACAGGTTCTTCTGGGTTCTACAGGGTTCTACTGGGTTCTCAGGAACTAATTGCACAGTTCCTAAAAACCCATTAATCATTATAAGAAGCACCAGGAGATCTGAACAGAATTTGGTTCTACAGGGTCCACACATCAGGGGTTTATTTACCGAGTCAAGTTTGTAAACGTAGACCTGTCCCTGCTCATCCCGCTCAGGACCCATGAACATCGGAGCTCCAACCAACAAGAGATCAGTGTAGGAGTCTCCATCAACATCCAGGGTCTGCAGCACTCCCCCGAAATATGACCCAATCTATGACACACACACACACACACACACACACACACACACAGTGAGCATTCAGAGTAAATAAACAAGTGTGTATGCTGTGTAATGACGGCAGTACCTGTTCTCCGATCAGGTTCTGTGTGATGGTCATGTTCTGACCATGGTAGCGGAACACCGTGACTCTCCCGGTGTGGTTGTATCTCGGAGCTCCAGTGATGTAGAGAACCCCAAAGCGTGTGAACGCCGACTGAACGTCATAACCTGCATCAATTAACCAATCACAAAGAGGAACCATCTCCTTCATCAGCTTCAATTTACAGTTGCATGTGGAGGAACCCGAGCCATCAGGAACTACAGAGATATTAGCAGCAGCAGCAACAGTTCTCTGATAACCGAGGTGATTAATAATAAAACAATCAGTCCAATTAGAGTGATTAATAAATTTCAGAATAACATCCTGGTGTAATGATTCAGGTTCTACTGTAATTCTGCTTCCACAGTAACCATTTACTCTGAGGAACGTCCTTATATGGTGTTGTGTAGCGCGGGGTGTGTTTATAGGAACATGGTGCTGTTTAGACTGCGACTCGAACTCGAGTGTTTATAGCAGCAGTCCTGTTTCTGCTCTGTGAGTTTATTACTGAAGATTTGGAACGTGTTCCTCTACATTCAGCTGCTCTGCTTAGTATCAACATGAGCTACGTACCCACGTATCCCGCCATGCCCTCGTACCGCTGTACCGCCGGCTTATGAAAGGCATCATTTTGAGGAACTATAAACTCGGTTCCTGACTGCATGACGACGGTACCGTTCCAGTCGTATGCTCCCACGGCGCCGAGAATCACGCCGGCCTTAAACAACATCACACAATCAGCCTGATCAACGGGTAGCTCCACATCTTATACCTGCACACGTCACATTTGTATCAATATGTTATATACATGAAATTATGTATCATAAATATAAATGCTTGATATAATGCTTGATATAAACAGAGGTGATGACAGAGAGCACTGATCCTGTTACTGTTTATATCAGTGTGTATGAGACTTACTCTGGAGGTGTGAACACTAAACCCGGACTGAGACATCTCCATCTCAAATGAAGAGGTGTGGTTTCCTGACGTAGCTGGGAACAACATGAAGATCATAAATTGTATACACACTGAAATAACAACTTCATCGCATATCTCTGCTGCAGCGAAGACTTTAGAAAACACTGGAAAAACAGAAAAGAAACAGGGGACAAACATAGGGACAGAGGTGGAAACGAGTAGTAACAGATAAGCGACAAGGGAGGAACAGAGAAAGAACCAGGGACAAAAAGAGAAGAAATAAAGGAGGAAAAGAGGAGGAACAAAAGATGAACAGATAAAAACAGAGTATGAACAAAGGAGGAACAGAGAAGGAAAAAAGAAGAAACAGAGGACAAACAAGTGAGGAAAATATGATCAAGAGAGGAGGAATAGAAAAGAAACAAAGAAGGAATAGAGGGGGTACAGGGGATAAACAGAGGAGGTACAGAGAAAGAACAAAGGAGGAACAAAAAGAAAACAGGGGAGAAACAGAGGAGGTACAGAAAAGGAACAGAGATGTAACGAAGGGAAAACGGGAGGAACAAAGGAGGAACAGAGGAGGTACAGAGAAGGAACAGAGGTGTAACGAAGAGAAAACAGGGGAGGAACAAAAAAGGAACAGAGACGTAGAGAGAAGGAACGGAGGAGGTACAAAGAACAAACAAAGGAGGAACAGAGGAAGTACAGAATAAAAACAATAGACAAACGTATAATGGAGGAACAGAAGACAAATGTATAAGGAACAGAAGAGGAACAGATGACCATGCCATAGAGGTGCTCTGATTTGTGCTTTTACCACAGAACCGTTCCCCTCACCTTCTAAAGCAAAGATCTTGCTGCCGAGAGCGTCGACAATGTTCAGGAGCGCTCGCTCGTCCGACACGTTGAAGAAATGATCCTCCTCCTTGGAGCTGGCGATGGACTTGATCTGGTTGATGAAGGTCTTCACCTGCTCTAGACTTTTATTTTGTCGATTGTAATCACCAAGCACCTGCATTCAGATTAGAACTGTAATGAATGAAGAACCGTCTGCTGTGACTCCTCCATCAGCACCTCCAGAGCACTTACTATAATAAAGGTGTTGATCCTCTGAGTTATATAATTATAACTATGGTAATAAATGACTCAAGGCTATTACAGATATCAGTGATGAAACTGATTAATCAGAATTTGATAGATTTTAAAACTCACAGCAATGGCGAACCTCTCGATGCCGTCCTCCTCACACGCATCAACCACCTCCTTTAGCATGAAGTCGTCATGTGACTCTCCGTCTGTGACGATCACCATGACCTTCTTGACCCCGGGTCTTGCACCTCGCGCCTTCGTAAACGCCTCCATCCTGTTTGTTTAGAACATCTGACTGTTTCATCTGATTTAACTTAAGTTTAGGACATTAAGTCAGTAATGATGACATCATATGTTTAGAGAACAACCTTTGTTACACCACGCAGTACTGATTCAGAGAACCTACCCCCAGATCCCCAGATGCCCAGACCCCCAGTTCCACCAAATTCCTAGACCCCCAGATTCCCAGACCCCTAGATTTTCAGACCATCAGAACCCCAGATTGCCAGACCCCCAGACCTTTATATTCCCAGACCCCCAGATTTTCAGACCATCAGATCCCCAGATTGCCAGACCCCCAGACCTTTAGATTCCCAGACAACCAGATACCCAGACTCCCAGATTCCAAGACACGCAGATTCCCAGACCCACAAATCCTAAAACCCCCAGATCCCCAGATTTCAGATTTAAACCCACCTATATATAGCTGAATGGGTTTAAGTATGGGTGGGTGGATTGGTGAAGCTGCATGTTGATGGTACCTGGCAGTGTTGATGGCATGTGCAGTCATGGTTTTTAGACCTCCTCTCTGCGGGATGGTGGCAGCGTTCGTAACCAGGTCCATGGTGTTGTTAAATTGACTAAGATTAAAAACATGGCCGACATCCTCTCCATACGACACGATGCCCACCTGAAGAACACACACTATTACAGTCAACCCTACCCCCATGTACACACTGAGATTCACTATTACAGACAGCCCCACCCCAATCTACACACAAAGCCTAATTTTTTCAGTCAACCCTGCCCCCATGTACACACAGGGCCTCGCTATTACAGTCAGGTCGGCCCTATCTACACATAGAGCTTCACTATTACAGTATTACTGTTAGCCCCACCTCCATATACACACATAGCCTCACTATTACAGTCAGCCCTGCCCCCATGTATACACAGGGCCTCACTATTACAGTTAGCCCCGCCCCATCTACACACAAAGCCTCACTATTACAGTCAGCCCCGCCCCATCTACAAAAAGAGCCTCACTATTACAGTCAGTCCCACGCCCATGTACACACATAGCTAAACAAGATCAGAACCAACACAAGAACAACACTAAAACCAAGTACTGCCACATCCCTCTGTACTGTAACTCAGAACCTGATCCAGAACCTGACAAAGAACCTAACCAAGGAACCTGACACAGAACCAGACCCAGATCCTGACACAGAACCTGACCCATTCAGATTCATACTCTGATAATAAGAACACTAACCCAACACCTCATTCTGAGCTGTTTACCTGAGCTGGAGGGATGTGTATCTGTGAGAGAAACTTGATCAGAAACTCTGTGATGCCAGACCAGGGAAAGATGCTGTTGGACCCATCCAATACCATGACAATGTCTAGTTCCTGCTGACACTCTGAGAATGAAAAAAACATTCTGATTCATCCAGCAAATCAATTGAATACTCTGAGAATTATAATCTGTGTGTGTGGGTGTGTACCTTGGACAGTGGGAGCGATGGCGTTGAGTACTTTAAAGGTAGAACTGACGTTGGAACAGATGCCGGTGATGTACTGCTGATCCCCACACATGTAACCATATTGAGGTCCACACGCCTGCATTAACACAATAATACACACATTAAAATAGAAAGAGTTCAAAGCCACATCTGGTGAGCCATGGATTATGAATGATAATCATGCTACCAGGAAGCCACTGCCATCAGGACTGGCCACCAGTGTGGTTCCCATTGTCATGTTCTCCTTCACCTCATGAATGTTGGGAATGGATGTTTGCTCTGAGAAGAAAACAAACAATACAATCAATAACCTTCTTAGTGAACTGTTCAGTTCTTAGTGAACGCTTTAATATCATAACTATTATTTTATTCATTTAAACAGTCATGTCTCTGATAAAACGTTGTAAAAAATCTACTCCCTGTCTTACTTCCTGTGCTCATGATTTTGATGTATGATGTTCTGCTCTGTACTTTAGAATCTGCGTTCATCAGAACAGAAACTGATTTAAAGTAAGCTGAAGAACCCCCACAGAAACAAGAAAGCATGATCTCCACCACAGGAGATCTATTACTGAAGAATCATGGTTTCACTGAGGGACTGTCTTGCAGATCTGTAGAACTATTTAATCTACATTGGAGAACCTGCTCAGATTTTACACAGAGAGAAGATGGAAATGTTGGTGTGATTCTGTCTGTCAGCTGAGAGGAACCCCGTAACGGATAAACATTCAAAACTCTCCTGAACTTATATAGTCTCTTTATACAGGAACAAAGGATTCTCTCTGAGGTATTGATCCAGCAGAGTGAGAGTTTAATTTATTGGTTAAAAAGTTTATCAATCTGATTATTTCTTTAATCTCTAAATTAGAAACTAAATAAACTGATCTTAGGTTCAGCAGAGCAGCTGCAGTGAAGATATGATTTATAAAAACAATGTTAAACATACACATACACATACATACACACACACACACACACACACACACACACACACACACACACACACACACACACACACACACACACA
>JAOUQT010332664.1:2044-13335 GCA_025769995.1 Xyliphius kryptos
GACTTACAAATGTGCTTAGTCATCGATTTGGAATGTCAGCGCTAGTATATTGTATATTGCCAGAAAAGATCCATATCATACTAATATAAACAATTAAGTTAAGCCAGAACCTCCAAAATGTTTTCCTGAACTTCATATAACCGGTAGATAACCAGACACGGTCAATATAAAGATAAGCTGTAATTATTCCCGTCCCAATTCAAATTGAGTAAAATGTATTCGGATATCATTGTTTTACATTGTATGTGTGTCTTAACTCTGGAAATTTTTCATAAATTCACACAATTATTTGCATCAAAATGATGAGCAAGTGGAGATCACGCTCAGGTATGTGAAATCTCATAATCTAAATAAGCTAAATATAATTATTTTCAACCTGATATAGTTTACGTACAATTGTATTTACTTTAGGAATTGCAAATCTACATGCAGTTGTCATTTTTTATACGCTCCTTTTAAAACAGCCCTCCCAATTATCTGTCTGTGCCAATACCCTATATTAAACATCATATTCTGTTTATAAAGTTAAGAAAATTACCGTATGCACTAATTTAACAAGCTTCACTGTCTTTTGTTTAATACAATATGATACTATGTAAAGATGTTTGGGGTACCATGGCAAAATGCCCAGATTTCACCTTGTTGTGATTATTCCTTTGAGGGTGGGACTCAGATGGGATATTTCTCCTGACACCAACTTGGGAATAATAAAATAGAACACCTTCAGATGTGCACATGGACACTCACACACCCACACAAACATCCACACACACACAGACAGACTTTGAATCACATATCCATGTTCAGGACAGAATAAATAAAAAAAATGACATTGAATGACATTCATGAGACTTGAATTGTTTACAAGATCAATACTTTAAATACATTCACGTTCTATTATAATAAAAAGTGTTATATTAAAATATTATACTATTATAATAATACATCCTTGATTCTTTAAAAAACTTTGGACGCTGTGTAAACCCCTTAATTACAATATACAGTATGTAGATATGAAAAAAATACTAGTGCAGAATCCACACACACACTGGACCCTCTTTTACAATCTCACACTCACAGCACACTAAATATGGTCACACTAACAACAAGAGTACATCAAGGACACTGAAGGCAATTGATTGAACATTCAGTGTTATTCAAACAGTAACAGGTTTAAAAAAGGTTGATGCTAATTAATTATATTTCGGGGTTGCGCAGTGCTGTTACCTCACAGCAAGTAGGATGTGGATTCGAACCCGATGACCTGGGAAATTTCTCTGTGGAGTTTGCATGTTCTCCCTGTGTTCAGACAGGTTTTCTCCAGGTACTCTGATTTCCTTCCACATTTCAAATCATATTTGTTAGGGTAATTGGTGTCTCTAAAATGGCCTTTAGTGTGTTAATATGTGCATGAATGTGTGTGTATACGTGCCCTATGATGTATTGGCGCCCTGCCTAGGGTTACTGCCCTTGCGCCCAGAATTGCCGGGTGAGCACTTTCAGAAGAAAATGAATAAATAATCATATTTTACTCTGCCTTTTGACACTGGACATCATTGTAACACGATGGAGGCAAATAAAACTGCAGTACTTACACCAATGTTGTAAGCATTAGGGTTTAAAATTGAGTGCAATGCATGGATGGTGACTATTATGAAGGTAATTTGCTCAGCCCTTTATATAATCTTTCTCCACTACTTCTCCCTCTCATGTGTACTCTGCTCTCAGCATGTTAGTTTTGTATTTGTATTTTGCTTTACCTAGCCTCTCAGTTTTATTTTTAATCAAGGAATAAATCAAAGAAACTTAAACAACTTTCAGATTTTTGTTTTTGGTCATTCACTACATGGAATGACCTTGGAGAATTAGAAAAGACCACATTAGCACAGTGCCCGATGCTAATAGTCTTATCTAGCATTACTGAAAACACAGACTAAGCAAATCTACACCAATGAACAATTTGCACTGTACATTTTGAAATATCTTAATAAAAAATTATTTGTGTATAAAATTGATCCTGAATAATTAATTTAAGTTCATGTAATTAATTAAATTGGCTGAATAGTCTGCTGTGATGGGTGTACGATAAATTCTCTAAAAATCTGAAAATGTTATACCTCTGGTATGATACTACATTTCTCACCTGGCAACACTGACTCCCGGTCGCACCATTAATGTGTTTGTGTCTGGCTACAGTCAAAAGATACGCTGAGCCGCATAAGGCGGGGACGCGCATAGAGTTTGACCTGAGGTAATTTGAGGCATGGACAGAATTAGGGCTTGATTTGATTCATTTTTCTCCCTAATTTTTCTGTGTGCTTATTTCACTGGCTCATGGTGGTTTGTTTACTCATGGAAGTTCAGCCCTTGGAGCTAATTTCAGTTTCTTCCCTAGGTTTGCCAAGGTGCTAGTTTGCTTTCTATTTTATTTTTGCTATCATTTTCGCTTTATCTTAATTTTCTCCAGATTATTTGTTAATCAATCGTTTTGGGCTCTGCTCGTGAGCAGGGTGCAGCTCAATAGAGTTTGGAGCTAGTTAGTTTATTTATTATTTATTTACATTTATACTATATTTATCTTGCACTGTGATCCTCTCCTTCTTAAGCCAAGATGGTCAGTTCCAAGCAACTGCCTATCTGTGGCTCGCTATGTTAAACCAGTGCACAGAAGCACTTACTAAGGTTGAACTATGACATGTGTGATCTTGCTTTTTAATATTTTATTTATACTTTCTTTCTCCATTATACCAACCAGTTAAATCCCTTTAACTCCTTTTTATATATTAAATATTGTCTATGTGATCTGACGGTGGTCAAAGCATTTACTATAAGCTTTACCGTATATGACCATGTATGTGCGTAATCAATTTTGTTTGATCTGAACAATATAATGCCACTATTTCGTGTAAATACAGTAAAATACTGTTAGAAATAACAAATTTAAATGTTTCCAGTTGATGACGCAGTAATGTAAATACTGTTTTAGTGAATTATTAGGTAATTTAAAATGTTTAAAACGCCAGTAATTCAATATATTAAGGCTTAATGGAGCAGCTGTATTGAACCGGCACAAACAAAAACCAAAAACACTGATACTGTAAAGGAAAAAAGATAAGTCCTGGAATAAAAAAATATCGTAATAGGATGACATATGTTAACATAATGTGTGATAAGAGTAAGAGGTATACTAGGGGGCATCCTGAAAGAGTATGTTACGCTCTCAATCCCTGACATTCCCTTATTCCCATAGCTCCATCCTTGTCAGTGGAGTAGGGTTGAGAAAGCAAGGGATGGAGCCTTAAGGCAGTGACCTCATTTGTGACAAAAGCCCTGTAATGGAAGCAGAGAGAGAGCAAAAGAGAGTGTCTCAAGAGAATAGTCACATCTCAGAGCTCATTTGCATGCAGCCTTAATGAAAATGTTTGGTTTGTGCTCTTAATTAAAGAGTACTTCCATTGCCATTTGGAAAGACGCACACACATACAAGAGAACACTCCCAAATCACTCATCGCTGGGGCTCATATCTAATCACTAAGTGCCCTTCGTTAATTCTTTAACCTATTCTCTTAGTTAATTTAGTGTTAAACACAAGCATTTGTTGTATTACTTTAAGTTAAGTTTAAATATATTACATTACCTTGTTATTTTTAGGGCACACACAGATTTCCCAGGTTTTTTCACCTAGGGCTCAAACACAGGATCTTGTTGTGAGATGGCAGTGCTACCTACTGTGCCAACCTGCCAACGTATGTACAATATTATAGCCGTAATAGAAAATCCTGGATACTTGCAGTTGACATAGGCTCAATATTAAACTATAATATACATTTGCTCGAAAAAGGAATGGTTAAAAGTCAGGAAAGGTGGGAATACAAATAGTATTTTTAAAATGCATTCATATAATAAAAGTTTGGATGTTTTAATATTTCACATGGATAATCTCTGTGAAATAAAGGTCAGAACAGTTACTACTCTACATTTGATCACTACTGAAATACACACAGGGCAAAAATATTAGGTTCGATACATTATCAGATCCATGCTTTAATAACCGCAACTTTTCTATTAGTGTTATTCATGACCGACATCACAACATTTCACATAACTTATTTATTGAATGGAGCACAAGCGCATGTGAGATGAAGGCACATGGTGTAAATGTTTTACCTTTGTGAAGCATATTTTTTATTTATTTCAATCTTTAAGTTAATCTTACAAGGACAGTGAGAGAGGTGCGTGACCAGGACGACCGGCAGACACGGTCCAAATAGTGTTGATATTAATCTATACCCCCTCCATACTCCACTGTATTTACAGTACACATGAATGTGAGATAGATACATCTAAGCATGTGCACGTGTTTGAAGCCATTCAACATCACATTTCACAGGTTTGCTGTCTGTCAGGGTCAGGTGGAGATGTACACTGATCCTGGTAGAGATTTGTACAAAGATGAGGAGGTACAACGCAAGGTGCCTCTGTGGGTAGCAGTGTGGCCTAACAACAAGAAGATCCTGGGTTCAATCCCTGGGTGAGACCTGGGTCATTTCTGTGTGGCGTTTGCATGTTCTCATTGTGCTCATGTCGGTTTCCTCTAAGTGCCCCGGTTTCCTCCCATAATCCAAAGACATGCATACTATACGAATTTTATAAATTGCCAAACTTGTCCACAACTTGTGTAACGTGTATGAATGTAATCTTGTGTCTGTCAGAAAAATGCAGCCGGAACTGAAATGACAGATTTGATGGTCCAGCTGGCATAGCCATGTAAACATCAACCATGGCACAATTCACTACATGGCTCTAAATCAAATCAGTCACATTTAATAGCAAACAAAGTAAAACCTTCTGACAAATGTGGGTTAATCTGCTCAGGGTGTGTTGATTCATATTTATGTGTTAAGTATGGAACATAGTGTTAAACCACTCTACTACCCACTCTTGATTATTTTAAATGTTTGGTTCTTTTTATATAACAGCAATATTTTCTAAGTCACGCTTTTGGAATCCTTGATCATTAAATGTTCTGTTATGCTTACATTCAAGGTTTACAGAGAATGGTCAGAAAAAGAGAAAATATCTAGTGAGCTGTAGATGTGTAGATGAAAATTTCTTGTTGATGTGAGAGGTCAAAGAAGAATGGGCAGAATGGTTTGAGATGATAAAAAGGCAAAAGGTCAGTCGTGGCTTAATGTATAGAGTAAAGGGCTGGGGACCAAGAGATCTCTGGTTTGAACCCCACTCTAGGCAAGTCATGACTGAAGTGCCATTGAGCAAGGCACCCAATTCCCAACTGCTCCCCGTGCACCTCAGTGGGGGCAGCATGCTGCTACAGGTGTTCAGCCCTGGATGGGTTAAATGCAGAGACAGAATTTTCCTACAGGGATCAATAAGGTATCAATTATGTATTTTGTACCACAAACAAGAAATGTACCTACATTTCTTGTTTGTGAGTGACCCACAGGTCAAGGGTCAACGGGCCGGAAGTGGCCTGCGGGCGGAAAAATCCCCCGGTCGATTATAAAGTGTATAAAATACAGAATTCATGGCAAATTCTTGGAAATATTTAATTTTCCTCATCAAAGTTCTTTTGGGGTTTATCACTTACCTTCACACTGAGTCCTTCACTGAGTCATTCACACTCCTCTACTGGGAGATGTTGGCTGCAGTACGGAGTGTGTAAATGTGTGTGTGTGTGTGTGTGTTTATTAAGGATAGCAATCTGTCACAGAAAGCCTCAGCGGTGAGATGAATGATGCTCCCTGGTGGCGTTTCAGTCACATCAGAGCACAGATATTGTGAAATACAGTCGTAAGCAGATAATCTTACAGTCGGGATTGTTTCAGTGATGTTCAGAGAGACACCTCAGAGTTTAATAGTATAGACCACTGGATTTAGACACTGACACTGCCACATTTCATCACGGGCAGAGCCAACGCAGCAGCCGGGTTGGCACTGGGCCGCCCTGACATCTGATTGGACCCCACAGGTGCCATCCCGGATGACTGATATGTCACGGAACTGCAGGGCTTGTAGAGAAGAGCCTTCTTGCACTGTGGCCACAGCACTATCCACTGCCCTATATATATAATATACAGTATTAATATAAATATTACTTACTAGTCATACGCCGTCATCACCTTGTCATTGTTGGGCTGCACAGATGTACTCTGTAGGAAAGTGATTAACGGACTGAGCATCCCAATCCCTTGTCAGCTATTGCAGCCTCTGGGGAACCCAACCCTACTTTATAATGCTCCTGTTTTTTTCCAGCAGTGAGTGAGGATATAGGGATGTGTTTTTTCGTGCATATAACAGCAATAGACAAAGTGTTTTGTCCAGATTTATTTAGATATTTTTTATTTATTTTACTAAACAAAAATACAAATGCAACACTTTTCTTCTTGCTCCCATTTCGCTCCGAGCTGAACCCAAAGGTTCTAAGACTTTTTCTATGTAAACAAATTCCTTTTTCTCTCATATATTGTTTACAAATTTGTGTAAATCTGTATTAGTGAGGACTTCTCCTTTGTCGAGAAAATCCAGCCACCTCACAGCTGTGGCATATCAAGATGTGATTATACAGCATGATGAATGAACTGGTGTGCCTTAGGCTCACCACAATAATAGGCCACTCTAAAATGTGCAGTTTTTTCAAACATCCAATCAACACAGATGTTGCATTCTGAGGGAGCGTGCAATTGAGAACCTGGTTTTCGGACCCCCCCCAGACCCCTTAATACAGTAAAAGTAAACTGTGCATTTAATAGAATAGTGGAATTTTATTTTGGATTTACTCCACAAAGGAGAAGCGCTCACTAACACAGATTTACACACAATTGTGAACAATTTGGAGAAAAAGAATCTTGTATAAATGGAAAAAGTCTTCGAACTTTGGGTTCACCTCATGGAAAATGGAAGCAAATAAAAGTGCTACATTTATAATTTTACTCTGTATAGTTAATAATTATTAGAATTTTTTTTTTAATCCATACATGTGCTAGAAAAACGAAACAGTTGGCTTTGCTGTAATACGACACACACTTGGTAAGGACCAGGAGCTGGAATTGTAAAGGCTTTTATAACGGTTAATACGATAAAAATTCTCCTTTAAGTAAAAATCAATATGATATTAAAGACATAAATCTGAGATCAGTGCTCTTGTCGTAACTCCATGTACTTTCAGCCATAAACATTAATGACACTACATTTAATTCCGGATTCTGTCTTGTCTTTTGGCTCTTCTGCCACCCTATTTAAGACATAGCTATTATATCATCATTATATAAAATATATATAAATATACTTTATTAGGTACACCTTTTTGCCGTATGTGTTGTTTTAGACAGTATGATAATTTGGGGGTGTGGTTTAGGACTTTATGATAAATTAGGTGTGGTGTTAGACAATATGATAATTTAGGGGTGTAGTTATAGACATTATGATAATTTAAGGGTGGTGTTAGACAATATGATAATTTAGGGGTGTGGTTCTAGACAGTATGATAATTTACAGTTGTGGTTTTAGACGGTATGATAATTTAAGGGTGTGGTTTTGGACAGTATGATAATTTAGGGGTGTGGTTATAGACATTATGATAATTTAAGGGTGGTGTTAGACAATATGATAATTTAAGGGTGTGGTTTTAGATAGTATGATAATTTAGGGGTGAGGTTTTGAACAGTATGATAATGTAGGGGTGTGGTTTTGAACAGTATGATAATTAAGGGGTGTGGTTTTGGACAGTATGATAGTTTATGGTGGTAGTTTAATATACAGTATGATAATATATGGGGTTTTGTTAATTATTAAATGTTATAATTGGGGGTGTGGTTTTAGGAAACATTCACTTTATTACTGTTTATCATCCGCATTCACCTTTGATGCTGCTGTTTGTTTGAAGTCAAGAATCTTTACACGACAAAGAAATAAAAACCCCACAAACCGACAGCCGATCTCTTAGATTAGCAAAAAAATGCAGCTGTTGTTATGGTTACAGGATATAAATAGAGTACGGAGGTAACACAGCTAGGAACGAAATATCAAAATGTCACAGTTTTACCTGTACAACTTCTTCCAGATCGTGCTTATGGTTATAAATAATCCTCTTGCCAGTCATGCACATGTATGCTACATTCATTATACATATTGTAGCATTTGCTAACGACGCATCAACATAGGTCCATAATCTGATACTACCACCACCAGGTGGTGAGGTTCTTAGATGGTTAAATGCTTAAATTTAAGTTTATGCTTAAATGCAATTTTATTATTTCTCCAAACTCAATGCTTCTTATTTCGACCAAAAAGAAGATATAATGGTCTTTGTTGGTGGATTACTCCTGGGGAGGGTAATAATGGTCTATGTTGAAGAATCACTCCTGGAAAGGGTCAATAATGATCTCTGTCGGTAGATCATTACTGCGGAGGGTAAATTGTTTTTTGTTGGTGGATCACTCCTGGAGAGGTTAATAATGCTATATGTTGGTGAATCAACCCTAAGGAGGGTAATAATGATCTTTGTTGGTGGATCCCTTCTGGGGAGATTAATAATGGTCATTGTCCATGAATCAGTCTTGGAGAAGATATAAATGATCTTTGTTGGTGGATCCCTTCTAGGGAGGTAATAATGGCCTTTGTCCATGGATCAGTCTTGGGGAGGGTATAAATAACCTTTGTTGGTGAATCCCTTATGGGGGGGTAGTAGTGGTCTTTGTTGGTGGATCCCTTCTAGGGAGGGTAATAATGGCCTTTGTCCATGGATCTGTCTTGGAGAAGATATAAATGATCTTTGTTATTGTATCCCTTATAGGGCGGGTAATAGTGTTCTTTGTCGATGGATCCCTTCCAGGGGGGGTAATAATGGCCTTTGTCCATGGATCAGTCTTGGAGAAGATATAAATGATCTTTGTTGGTGGATCCCTTGTAGGACAAGTAATAGTGGTCTTTGTTGGTGGATCCTTCTAGGGAGGGTAATAATTGTCTCTGTCCATGGATCAGTCTTGGAGAACATATAAATGATCTTTGTTGGTGGATCCCTTTTAGGGCGGGTAATAGTGTTCTTTGTCAGTGGATCCCTTCTAGGGAGGGTAATAATTGTCATTGTCCATGGATCAGTCTTGGGGAGGGTATAAATGATCTTTGTTGGTTGATCCCTTCTGGGGATGTTAATAGTAGTCTATGTCTGTGGCTCACTTCTGGGGAGAGTAATAATGGTCTATGTTGGTGAATCAACCCTAAGGAGGGTAATAATGATCTTCGTTGGTGGATCCCTTCTGGGGAGGGTAATAATGGTCTTTGTCCATGGATCAGTCTTGGAGAAGATATAAATGGTCTTTGTCCATGGATCAGTCTTGGGGAGGATATAAATGATCTTTGTTGTTTGATCTCTTCTAGGGAGGTTAATAGTAGCTTTTGTCTGTGGCTCACTTCTGGGGAGGGTAATAACGGTCTATGTTGGTGGATCATTCCTGGGACGGGTAATAATGGTCTATGTTGGTGGATCACTCCTGGGACGGGTAATAACGGTCTATGTTGGTGGATCACTCCTGGGACGGGTAATACCGTTCTTTAATTTTCTCTATTTCTGACTGTGGAGTTCAAATACTTCAGAGATGGTTTTGTAAAATTTTCCAGTCTGATGAGCTTCGAAATCTCTTCTTCAGAGGTCAAGGTTCCAGAAGCTTCACGCCACAAAATCCCAGGGCAGAATCAAATTTCAGTTCCGCTGTCAGACTCCATGCAGCTCTGTCCCTGAGAAACCCTCAGAATTTATAAAGACACTTTCCTCTTTCTACATCACACCACCTTCCTGCTGAGACCCGAGACGTCATCGTCCACATTTTCATCTTCTCTCTCGTCCTTTCATTTCTTAAATAGAACCCTCTGGCTCAAAGCTTTTGCGACGAACCACATATGGGTGTCTAGGTGCGCTTTAAAGACAACGATGATGGTTTTTCTGGTTTTAAGAGGATTGGGTCGCGATCATCGACACCTCCTAATCATATCAGATCTAAATATCTGTAAAGACACACGGGCTTATTATCGCTATTATACTTTATATTGTCCACGTTCTAAAAATAAAAATGGCGGTCTCTAGTGTTACACTTAATGAGTCACACACACCGCGACACAGAAATAGAGGCTAGAACAAGATCTAAGAATATCATCCCCCTGCCTGGTAAGTGGTAATGAGAAACTCTGATAATTTATGCATAGCACAGAATGAACAGAGCCGGGAGGCATGGTGGCACAGTGGATAGTGCTGTGGCCTCACAGCAAGAAGATCCCAGGTTCGAACCCCGGGTGGGAACGAATCGGGAAATTTCTGTGTGGAGTTTGCATGTTCTCCCAGTGTTTGTGCAGGTTTTCCTTAGGTTTCCTCCCGCATTCCGAAGACATGCATGAAAGGTTAATTGGTGTCCCATTAGTGTGTGAATGTGTGTGTGCCCTACGATGAATTGGTGGCCTGGCTATGGTTATTCATGCACTCCTGCTTAGAGTTGATTGGAGGGCGCTGACTTCCCCGTGACCCTAGAACTAGGATTAAGCAGGTATCAAAAATTAATGAATAAAATGAAAGTAATGACCAACACTGAAGACATACTGGTGGAGGGCAGATGTTTGGAGCAAGTCTAAGCTTTTACATAGTTGGGATGTAGACTAACAAATTCTGTGGATTGTTCTGGTCCAGTGAAGTCAAGGATGGACAATGGACACGGTGGTGATGGTCAAATTGACAAAGATATAATAAAAACAAACTGAAGAAAATGTAGAAACTGAAGACTTATTCAGGCTTTTGAGAACAAGTGCCTCCAGAGGTTTTTGAGGATCTCATGGATGAAGATGATGACCACTGAGCAAGGTTACTATGGTAATGTGATAAGTCTCCCACATGAAAGCCCAGATGGAAGTGTAATGACAGGGCTTGTGAAGGAAGACAGAGAATGACCTGGATGGAAAATATCACAACCTGGACTGGATTATCAGAGGCTAGACAGCTTCAAGCAACATAAGACAGAGGGAATTAGAGAAAGCTGACTAATCCGTGCAGAAGACAATGAAGGTGTATGACATGACATGGCAGTATAGTTTTGCTCACCAACCATCTTATATTTTTCGAATTCAGCATTTTAGTATTTTGGGATATTTCAGGATTCCGAGCACGTTTCCTAAATTTCCTGAATTGTGGATGAATGTATTGATAAAGTAGTGTAGTGAAACCAGCCATTAGAGAGCACAAGCCAGTGTATTTCTAGTGCCGGTCCCAAGCCCGGATAAATGGTGAGGGT
>JAOUQT010332680.1:0-13334 GCA_025769995.1 Xyliphius kryptos
AATGAAGAGTGCATTATTTCTGAAAAAATCAAGTGTTCTTGAATTGTTCTCTAATTTTGATCTCCAGTGTATATATGACAAATTACAAGAAATCAGGCAAAATGTTTTTCATTATTCTTATTATATTACATAAACCTTCTGATTACATAATTCAGATATATCACAGCTTGTGCTTCTTAACTAATGCTGTTTTTTTTGCTTATTATTGGTCGGCCAAATTAAAACTAAAAACATATTTTACTTTGTCACTGTGAGTTAGTCATGTGTGAAACAGACATTTTATTTAAGTGGCTTCTTGTTTCATTTTGTGTAACTGCAGCACTTTTTTGCAATATATCGTGTATGTTGTCATAATGTACTGTATCATATAATTGTAATGTGTTATTTTGTATGACTTTGTGCTGTGTTCTTATGATGTGTTTTAAGGTTTTAAGGTTTTCTTAAGACTAGTATTTTTTACATCTATTTACTAAAGCTGCAGCGCAGAGTTTTCTCTCGTTAGTTTGTTTTTACCCCGACAAGTTTGTTTTGGCATGGCACACTGATTTTAAAATATGGTCTTGTACTTTCGCGAACTGTCTCTTCTGGTAATACACTGTGTTATTACCGGTGCTGGAAACAAACAAAGTAACACGGTGCTATAATTACATTGCTATTGCTGGTACAAGAAATTGCTTTTTTAATTGATGATACAATTAAAATGACTTTTGTGTTTTGTGCTCCAACATGCAGCCATTTCACTTGAATTGTTAATTATTATCTAATGTCTTTCACAATGTAACAGTGCAAGTGAAAAGTTTGATTAATTTTGGTGAGCAGAAATTAGGCTTAAATTATGCTGTTTTTGTATATCCAGCCCCTTCATGTATTGACATTCATTAAACATTTATATAGAACTCAAGAAAAATGGTTCTGTGCTGGTAAAATGAGTCAAACTGTGGTTCAGTTGATCACAAAAAGCTTCCAACAGACATTGCATTTTGTCTAAATATATATGAACAATATTTGTATGCAGTTATGGACAGTCTCTATGCAAGTATTAGTCATGTATTTTGTTAATTATTAGTGATTTTGAAAAAAGCTAATTTTAATGTTACGTATAAAAAAATATTTAGCTACTATTAACAGACAACAGACAGTATAACTATGACTTTAACTGCTAAACAACCATTTACATAGTAGAAATGTGGAATGTGTTGTATTGCAGCAAACCCACTGAGCCTATTAAATAATGAATTATTAATTTGTTACTCTATTCATTTTATTTAACCCTTACTTGGCAAGTTAAATTTATCAAGTTTTAGCAGCAATCATACCTTTTTGTCTGTCGAATTTAATAAGATTTTGCATGACATTTATTAATTGGACAGGCTGAAAAAGTGCAGGTTTGACCAGCTCCTTTTTTATTCTCATTACAATTATTAGACAACAGAATTCCCAAGTCCCACACTTTCATAACATTAATATTGGCTGTCTATGTAAGGAGTGGGATCTAAAGATCAAGTGAACCTCAGGGAAGAAAATCAAATAGCAGTCGTGCAGTTTTTTTTTTTTTTTCCAAAAAGAAGATGTCAGATATCTGAAGGCGCGGCCTCACTGTTGAAACTAAACCCACTAAATTTACTACATAGTCAATATGACCAGACAGGTGTAGATCAAATAGAGATCTAAGTCTTTTCAAAAACACAAATGGATAAAATTCAGTCTGAACATAACTACGTTTTAACATTGATTGATTGATGAAAATAAATTTAGTAGGGCATGAAAAATGCTATATACACAAGTCATGAAAAGCATTACTTTTTTCATTCATTCGGATATGCATTATAAAGTACACTGATGCTGTTATGCAATCATTTTAATCTTACTCAGTCCATATCTTATTACCTAATTCCTTATCAAACTGAAGGAACAATCAAAAATGTCATATGTTTTGTGTGACTGCTCTTTTTGACACCTCTGGCCCCATTGTGTCATTGGAACAGCAATTTCCCTTTTCTGTCAGCATTGCTTTTTTTATATAAATCCCTCTGCATTTCATTCCAAAATGGTGAAGATATTATTTTCAAAATTTTCTCTTTCTACCTCAAAGAGAACGATTATTCAATACATGTGCAGAATAGGGTTGCATCAGTCAATCCAAAATGCAGGCTGCATTTGAATCCTAATCTTTGATACTGTTCAATATCCACATGCAGTGGTGAGGTTAAGGGAACAAGCGATTACTGGTTATGAAAATGTACACACATAATTTAAAGATGTAAAGACAATCATAAGTATAATTGCCATATTGCTGCAGTCTTGAAATTGTATACTGTTTAGTGGTCCATATGATGTATACACATCATGCATACACACAACGGCCACTCTAGATGTTTTCTTAGCAAACACACATAAGGGTATAATGCTTCCATTGTGTCAGTCTAAAGAATAAATCATCATATCCCTATCTCTACAGTCTTTGATGTTACCATGTACAGATTTAGAAAATTACAGTACAATTATTTTTTTCCTTCAGTGACACAATATGTTGTCATGTTTTACATTATTAGGTGGCCTTGCTGTTCTCTTTTGTAATCCACCGTGTAATAAAAGCAGTAAATTACATGCTATTCGGTATCATCAGATCCCGGATAAACATTGATGTTTATTGAGAACACAGCTTTGGTGTACTTGTATGGCTAGAATTTAATTTAAGGCTTAACTCTGTAACACCATGACAAGTGTTCTTCGTATTAATAGACAGAGGAAGAGACTGGGTTTACTAGTTGTAGTGGAAATAAAAAAAACAACTGGAGTACTACAGTAGATGTTGATACAAATGTTTAGTGTGTGGTAACTCAACAGTATACCTAACCAGAATATTTTTAACCCACCAGGGATCTGCTATAACATCTATTTGTAAACATCACACAATTAAAAATTTTAATTATTGTAAACTGTAGTCTTTAATTGGTTAGCCTTGACTGGGTCCATTTTGGCTTTTTCTCATGCAGTATGTAAAATGAAACCCAAGAGAATAAGTCAAAGGATCACCATTAAGTAAAAAACAAACGAACGCAATAATATTGCAATATGATATAAATGTATAAAAATAATAAGCAAGAAAGACAATTAACTAATTCAAATCATCGGCGTAATTACACACCATTGCACAGTCCACCATTCGTCACAGTGGGGCTTCCCCTGCCCATTCGGGGAACTTTTCGGGCACTGGGCAGATACACTCAGGACAAGGCGCCAAGATAGGTAACATATTAAATTTTGGTTGTGCTGCCAAATAATGCATAGTATTCACATATGTAATCTAAATTTAAATACAGTTATACAGTGTTTTTAATTAAAAATGAATCCATTTAATTTGAAAAACAAAGCTGGTAAAGTAGCCCCTATCCTGGGTGTAGCTGCCCAGCGCCCGAGACGTTCTCCACTGGATGGCCATGAGGGAACCCCCCATGCCCTTATAAAGGAATAAGCAGAAGACAAAAGGATAAATAAATGAAAATCTGGTAAAAAATAGTCCAAAATGCATTGCTGACAGTGTGGTGGATGGTGAAAATAAATTTACACTTACAGCATATTGCACGCCCTCTTGAATGCAATGAACTTGAGTAGGTGACATGGAATTTGGGAAAAATAAAAAAACAGAAAAATGTTCTTTATGAAAAGTCATCTAAATGAGGTAATATCGTAAACATGCTGAAACCGCAAAGAAGAAACGTTTTTGTTTTCCACTGATGGAAATGCAAGTTGAAAGGTAAAATGGATTGGTAAAGGGGTAAATGTCTTTAAACTTAATTACACAACATCCACCATGTTATTAAAGTTAGGTTTATTAAGCCCGAGCAAAGAAGGGCTAGTTAACAAAACAAATGCAATTTCCTGATGGAGATCAATAAAGTGTTCTGATTCTGAAATGACCTGATATAAGTAGTGGTTTAGGTAAAAAAATGGTCAACCTGAGCCAAATCCTGGTTCCCGGTTGGAATACCAATCTGGGTGGAGTTTCCATGTTCTCTCCATGTCTGTGTGGGTTTCCTCTGGGTTCTCCGGTTTCCACCCACATTCCAAAAACATGAAGGTAAATTGAATGCTGTAAATTGCCCTGTATAGTGTGTGTATGTGTGTGTGGATGTGTGAGTGAGTGTGTTCCAAGCGATGGATTGGCGCCCTGTCCTGGGTGTATCTGCCCAGCGCCCGAGACGTTCACCCCTGGATGGGCATGGGGAACCCCCCGCGATCCTCATAAAGGAATAAGCGGCAGATAATGAATGAATGGTAGGGAATCACGATGCCAATATTCAGCCTTGTAGGTCCTTGGGAAGACGCTTTTATGACACTGGAGGGGTCTTGCGTTTGTTATCGAATGAGCCATCGTAAGTAGGAAGGTGAAAAGTACTTAGGTTTTCCAAGGACATGATAGAGATTCACAATACTGAATTTCAGTCTGTTAGGTGTTTGAGAAGAGGGAGAATTAGTGAGGAGTCAGTAAGTAAGGGCTTTACATTTTATTAGTTTAGATGAACAATCAACCTGCAACAAAATTTTTACAGCCAAGAAAAAAAATGCTGATCTTTGAACAAAAATCCAAACATGGGGGCTTCAACAGACTCACCTTAAATGATGATCCATCAGGAAAGACATGAACTCCATAACCCTCCTTCCGGTTCAGATAAAAGGTTCCTATAAACTGAGAGCCATCAGGCCAGGAGTAGGTTCCGCTGCCATGCCGGAAGTTCTTGTAGAAGGAGCCTGTATACGACTAATAACCAAACAGTATGCAACAGCTACAGATCAATTCTTACAGGATTATTTACTTACATAAGATACTGCTGATCGATTTAATCTACACATTAACACCGGGTGACACTGTGGGCTGCACAAAGAGACAGACACGGATCCTCAGCCCAAAGTGTCAGGCAGCGTTGTCTGGCTTTTTAAAGGCTAATCAGCAGCTAATATACAATTGTGAAATATATAAAATTCTAACTTGTGATTATCAATGGTTGAAATTATTTTTGACCTCCAAGTTTAAGGATAATGGCTTAAAAGACTTACATTTTGCAATGCCCCTTAGTCGACACGTTTATATACAGTGCCTTGCAAAAGTGTTCAGCCCACTTGAACTTTTCAACCTTTTGCCACATTTCAGGCTTTAAACAAAGATATGAAATTGTATTTTTTTATTTGTAAAGAATCAACAACAAATGGGACACAATTGTGAAGTGTAACAAAATTTATTGAATTTTTTTTCAGAAATAAAAAAACTTAAAAGTGGGGTGTGCAATATTATTCAGCTCCCTTGCGTTAATACTTTGTCGCACCAACTTTTTGCTGCGATTGCAGCTGCAAGTTGCTTGGGCTGTGTCTCCGTCACATCGAGAGACTGAATTTTTTGGCCCATTTTTCCTTACAAAACAGTTCGAGCTCATTAAGGTTGGTTGGAGAGTGTTTGTGAACAGCAGTTTCTCGATTAAATTCCGGTCTGGACTTTTACTTGGCCATTCGAACACCTGGATATGTTTATTTGTGAGCCATTCCATTGTAGATTTTTTTTTATTGTAGATTTTGTTTCATCTGACCAGAGCACCTTCTTCCACGTTTGGTGTGTCTCCCAGGTGTCTTGTGGTAAACCTTAAACGAGACTTTTTATGGATATCCTCGAGAAATTGCTTTCTTCTTGCCACTCTTCCATAAAGGCAAGATTTGTGCAGTGTACGACTGATTGTTGTCTCCCACCTCAGCTGTAGATCTCTGCAGTTCATCCAGAGTGATCATGGTCCTCTTGGCTGCATCTCTGATCAGTCTTCTCATACATTTACATTTTAGTTAGTTAGCAGACGCTTTTATCCAAAACGACTTACAAGTATCCCAACTTGGTTGGGGTAAGAACACAGGGTTGCTACAGCACCCTGGAGCAATGAGGGTTAAGGGTCTTGCTCAAGGACCCACATTAGTAACTACATTGGACCTGGGATTTGAACCCCCAACCTTCTGATTGAAAGTCCATCACCCTAACCACTGAGCTACCACCTCCCTCTCTCTTCTCCTTGTTTGAGCTGAAATTTTAGAGGGACGGCCGGGTCTTGGCTGATTTGCATTGGTCTGATACTTCCATTTCAATACGATCACTTGCACAGTGCTCCTTAAGATGTTTAAAGCTTGGAAAATCTTTGTATATCCAAATCCGGCTTTAAACTTCTTCACAAGAGTATTTCAACCCTCCCTGGTGTGTTCTTTGGTCTTTATGATGCTTTCTGCGCTTTAAACAGACCTCTGAAACTATCATATCACAGAGCAGGTGCATTTATACAGAGACTTGATTACACACAGGTGGATTGTATTTATCATCATCAGTCATTTATGTCAACATTGGATCATTAAGAGTTCCACTGTGAACTTCTAGAGTGAATTTGCTGCACTAAAAGTAAGGGTAAAATTTTGTCCACTTCACGATTGTGTCCCACTTGTTGATTCTTTACAAAATATACAACTTAATATCTTTATGTTTGCAGCCTGAATTGTGGCAAAAGGTTAAAAAGTTCAAGAGGGCCTAAATACTTTTGCAAGGCACTGTACATCATACACGACATAGATGGTGGATAACGAGCCAAAAAGTTAAAGCAGATGAACTGAATGTGCAAAAAGACAAAAAGGGGTGTGGTTTTGGGCTCCAGTAATTCAGTGTACAGTAGCATCCATATGCCCAAATGATGAAAAAAAGTGGATAAGAAACTTTTTTAAAAAGCATCCGCTCAAGACTACACAACTATGGGGCTCGCACAATGGCTGGGATAGAAACGAGCTTTATGACAGACTCACCAAAAGTTCCGCCCCTGTCCCATGGCTTTCTCTGTTCCCGTGTAATATAAACGCCGCACAAATACAGCCACCTTAACTGCATGCTTTTTTAACAATATGCACATATGAAGAGGTTAAGGAGACATATTTAAGAGCACGCTTCCAACCAATCAGAACTCCCAGTTCTGATGACTGGCTCAGGTTGTGCTTTGCTGCCCTCTGGTGGTCTCTTCTGCCTCCTAACTCAAATCTAAATGTTATTAATGATATCACCCCACACTGCAGTCATCCTCATCTTTTTCTTCTTTCGGTGTTATACCCTTTATTATTTAGGGGTCACCACAGCGATAAATTCATATGTCAGATTTGGCCAAGTGTGGGAGGAAACCGGAAAACCCAGAGGAAACCCACACGGACACAAGGAGAACATGGAAACTCCACCCAGATTGAGATTCGAATCGGGGAATCCCCGGCACTGAAAGGCAAACTTGCTAACCACTAAGCCAACTTCCTGAATATAGTGTGGCATGGCGGCTTCGTGGTTAGCACGTTCGCCTCTTAGCGCTGGAGATCCAGAATCCCAGTCTGCGTGGGTTTCCTCCCATAGTCCAAGAACATGGATTCAAGGTAAATTAACTGCTCTAAATTGCCTGTCTGTGTTTGTTTGCACAGCGGAAGATTGGCGCCCTGTCCTAGTGTATCTGCCCGGTGCCAGAGTCCAACTCGGTCATCCCTAATCGGGCATTTGAGTGCTCCCTCATCCACTGTATTCAACCAGTGGCATCACGCGCTAACTTCCTGGAATTTCTGTAGTGACCTCGGGTTTTTTTGCCAATTTAATTGAACTTGTTTACATTTTAGAAGCTAAAACAATGTGAGATCTTTAGGGTACTCTATTAGGTAGCACAAAGGTTTTAATACACAAGAGAATTGTTTATCAATTACTTTGTGACGTCATCACCAGACTGTTGATTGGACTGTCAGTAGGTAAAACTCACCAGACGTCACGCGAACACAAATTTAACACTAACCAGTTGCAGGAAAACAATATAGCTAACGTGGAATATATTACATTAAAACAAAAATTAATGAGCGTTACACAGGTGCTTAATTAACGCTGACTGCGATTAGGCGTGCCAGCAAACTCGCCTCACGAGCTGTAGCTGATGTTTAATTGATTTACGAATATTATTTTTATGGATTTGAAGCTGTAGATACTTTACATGTCCGTCAGACCAGCTGAGAAGCCTGCTGCCATCTGGAACTTCATGTTTCTGATCCATTCCTAAGGTTCGGTTCTGTGAGCGGTTACCTTAGGATTTTTCCGCCGGCGAGTCATCTAAAAGAACCAAACAACAACAAAACAACACAAATGACAACATAAGCACGACGGGTTTATGAAGTTTTGCACAATTTGACTGTTTCACCCGTGTGTTACTGTGCTGCGCGTGCACGCGGCGTTGCCTTGACAACTCAAGTTTTAAACTGTCAGGGTTTTTGCTGAGTAACCGCCACTGCACCGGTCTTTAAAACTGTCCCCTTTAGCATCATTACAATCAGAAACACCTTCTGAATAATGTTTATTAGTAATAAAAGAAAAACATCAACAGTCGACAGAAATCACGTAGTTTCCACGTTCTCTGACGTGAACGTCAGAACTGTTCCTCCATGTTGAAGACTCCTCAGTAAGCAAAGCAGCTATTGGCTGTCCTACACGACGTCATCCCCTAATTTGTACAATAGTCTATTTGCGTGTTTATTAAGAAATAAATATCGTGAAACAGAAAGAAAGTGTGTAAAAGACACCCTAAGATGACAGAACTACAAATGAGAACATTCATATAGAACAATAAAAACTTTAATGCTGTTTAAGCCCACATTACATTACTAGCCGTTCCCCGTTCTACCACCGGGGGGCGAGCATGTTTACATCACGTTTCATTGAAGTCACTCACTGATTTGCTGATTCATCCCCCCCACTCTACACGCGCTCCAATCGCTATATGCCAAGCGCCTCTTATCATCCCCTATCTTCCCCTCCACACTTCCTACATGGCAATTGCTATACTCCTAGCGCCTGGCGTCATCCCCTCCACTCTACTTGTGCGCCAATGGCTATATGCCAAGCGTCTCGCCTCATTCCCTCCTCTTTACCCCTGCGCCAGTTGCTATACACCAAGCGCCTTGCATTATCCAGCGCTGGGGATTTACAGTTTGAATCCCAATTTGGGTGGTTTCCATGTTCTCCTTGTGTCTGCGTGGGTTTTCTCCGGGTTCTCCGGTTTCCTTCCCACAGTCCAACAATATGGATTCAAGGTAAATTGATTGCTCTAAATTGCCCCATATAGTGTGTGAGTGAGTGTGTGCCCAGCAATGGATTGGTGCAGAAATATTTTTTTCGAGTAAATAACATAAATTTTGTCCTGTGTCGTTAAATCTTTCAGCTTCTTACCCTTTATTATCCATGAACACATAGTTCACCAAAAGACAGTCATAAGGGGTTGAATTGCAACTTTAGGTTATTCCAATTGAATAGTCACTAAGTTGGCTCCATTAGCCCCCTCTAGCTGCTGCATTCAGTACAAGGCGCTGATTCTGACCTATAGGTGAATCTCTAAATCTGCCCCCCCCCCTTACCTACCTTCAATCCCTCTCTCCAAAATACACTCCAACTTGTTCATTGCCCTCTAGTGGTGAATGCAGAATGAAAAAATTCTAACCATTCATAACCACAAGTTAGGAACTTAATAATGTTTACATCCATTCATCCATTATCTTGCGTTTATTACTTTGCTTGGGTCACGGTGGGGTTCCCCATGCCCATCCGGGGGAGAGCATCTCAGGCGCTGGGCGGATACACCCAGCACACGCGAACACGAGCGAGCATGGAAGCTCCACCCAGATTGGGATTCGAACCGGGAATCCCAAGCGCTGAGAGGCGAACATCCTAATCACTTAACCACAGTGCCGCCCATTATATTTACAATATTTACATAGTTTACAATTTTAAATTAGCTGTTGCTTAGCCTTAAAGCTACTTTTGTCATATTTATGTAACTTAGTTTGCTATAAACTCCAACATTTCAGTGTTAAGACCCGTCTCTCTTACCTGAATTTATTTGTGGAATCTTAAATAATCTGACGACAATTTGCAGGAGCTTTCTGTAGTTTTTTCTTGCCGCTGTTGCTTCGGCTCAAAACACGAAAGCTGCTTTGTGGTAAAGCACTGTTGTAAAAAGCGCTACAAACTATAAACAGATTCAACGTTCCTTAGTTGCTATGACAACCACTCTCAATGTTCCAAAGTTGTTGGGAACGTTCCATTATACTAAAGTAGTAGACATATTTCAGGTGTTTAACCCACTTTTTTCTCTCTCCCACAACATTATTCCTTTATTCTGCAGTTTCAAATATACACAAATGGACTTATGTAAATAAGGTGACTTATTTGTATCAATAATAATAACAGATGTGTGTATCCGAACTTTGGTTCAACTAAAAAAGCCAAACGAATCCAAATATATTTCATTTATTAATAAATACATTTTAAGGCTTTTATTACAGTGTGTTAAAAATTTTAACGAAAGTAAATGGTCAGCTGACTGTTCATCTGAATCCCTGATTCCACAGTCACTGGCTTCAACATGGAGCTGCAGTCTTTATTCATTCCAACCAATGAATTTCAAATGTCTTCATGGCAAGAAAGTAAAACAATAATCATAATATTGAAGGTAAACTGTCCTGAATATGAATTCCAACCGGTTAGGTCGTCAACCTTGTGGTAAATTCAGTAGCCAGGGGCGAATGGAGGCGGTTGGAAATATTCTGCAGGTATTTCATCTGTGGAACAAGGGAACACACCAGTCTTCATCTCACTTCCTACAGCATAGTGGTTCCTCATGACTGCTCTGTCCTCTGATGGTGCCTCAGGCATCGGCCGCCTTATCTTTGTGAATCCTGTCTGTGAGCCTTTAGGGTCACCTCCTTGAGAGGGTGTGCTGCTGAATTTCGTCCCGGTTCGTGGTAACAGGGGAGGAGGTTCCTATAATGTTTAAAAAGTCAGACTGATAAAGTTGTAGATCCTGCTTACTTTACTACCTGGATAGTTCCTTTCTTTTGTATTTACCAAAAAATTGTGTAAGTAATGTCATTATGAAGATTCTGCAAAAATGGACTATACTAGAAACCAACAAAAAAAACTAGCCTGTAACCTGTACCATCATTCAAAATTCCAATAAACAACTAAAAAATTTCCAATAAAATCCAAACAATCATATTTAATATCTTAGCAACTGCTTAAGAATGGTGTAGCAACCATGCCTAAAGCTCTGGAAATCACTGACAGACATATTAGCATTGACCTTAGCAACCACCTGCAGAAATCCAAGCTGTTGAAACCTGTAGTTCCTTAGCAAGCATCTACCAAAATTCTAACAACCACCTGAAAAACCTGAGCAACCATATACCACAATCCTAGCAACCAACTGTAATGTCCTGGTGACTGCCTAGGGATGCCATAGCAATCAACTTGTCACACCTTAGCAACCGCTGAGAGACAGACCAACAATCAATAAGCATGCCATGCAACCACTTGTCACATCCTAGCAACCACGTCACACCGTAGCAACCACTGACATACTAGCAATAAATAAGAGGGCAGTAGAAACCATTTGTCACACCCTAGCAACCACTTGTCTCACCATAGCAACCGCTTGCAGACATACTAGCAATTAATTAGAATGCCCTAGCAACCGCTTGTCACACCCAAGCAACCACTGACAGACATACTAGCAGTCAATAAAAAAGTCAAAGCAACCAATTGTCATACCCTAGAAACCACTTGTCACCCCATCAACCACTTGCAGACATACTAGCAGTCAATAAAAATGCCATAACAACCAATTGTCACACCCTAGCAACCACTTGTTACACTCTAGAAACCACTTGTCACACCCTGGCATCCACTGACAGACATACTAGCAACAGCTGACTGATACTTGCAATTAATACAAATGCCATAGCAACCACCTCCCACACCCTAGCAACACATAACAAGCATACTAGCAGTAAGAATGCCCTAGCAACCACTGACAGACATACTAGCAATCAATAAGAATGCCATAGTACCCACTTCTCATACCCCAGCGACACCTAAAAGGCATACTAGAAATAATTATGCCCTAGCAACCACTTGTCACATGCTACCAACCACTGACAAACATACTAGCAGTTAATAAGAATGCCCTGGCAACCATTTGTCATACCCTAGCAACCACTAACAGACATAATTGCAATCAATAAGAATGCCCTAGCAACCACATGACACACCTGACATGTCCTGGTGACTGCCTAAGGATGCCATAGCAATCAAATTGTCACACCTTAGCAACCGCTGACAGACATACCAACCATCTGTAGGTATATATATGTTACATAATTAAATACAGAACCTGATAATAAATGACTTAATTGTTTTAAATGAATTTATTTCCTTACCACATAGTATTGGACTGTCATACCGAGCTCATTCTTCAGACTGGGATAGAGCTGGGGGCAGCTCACTAAGGCGGATGGCATCATGCTGGTGTTGGGGTTCTGTGCTTGGTGTGATAGAAGGGAAACAGAGGAAACTGGAATGGCTGGACCCGTGTCATCTGAGATACTGAAATTGTTGGGCCAAACAGTGGCACGTGGAGGACAGTTATTCCTCTTGGGAAATATGAGCTCAGCGTAGTCAGTTCTGTCTGTGGAAACCTGAGAATGAACATAATCTTATCTTAAAACACTGAAGAGCTCAACTGCTGCTGTGACTTCCTGCTCTGATGCTCAAGGATGGTATTTAAAAGCGTTAGAATAATGGTGAGAGTTCAGTAAAAAAGACACACTTGTCATTTTGATAACACTTTTGTTTCTAACATTTTTTTAAATATGTTTTTTGTGTAATTTAAAGAAAGTTTTTACTTTCTTCTCTTTTGGCAGTTGTGTTTATATTGTGTTGTACAAATGTTCTGAGATGCAGGGACATACAGACCTGACCACACGCCACTGTCAGCAGCTGAGTGTAGGGAAGAATCGGTACTCGGCGGTGATACGCCACCAGGTCGTGCAGGGAGGAATGACGAATCCCCTCACCCACCACCTTGTATTGATTATCAGGAAGCATATCAATCATGAAGTGCCTGCACCGCTCCTTAGCTCTAAAAAAAAGTTTAAAAATAAACATATAGTCATTTACACATTTATACTACATTCTTCTGTGACATAATCTAATCAGGTTTTGAAAATGAATGCTGATCGCTGATCGCTGAGTAACAGGATACCATTCCTCTAACATTACAGGAAGCTATTTAAAAAAAAAAAAAAAATATTGTTTACCATGCATTGATACAAATGTGAAGCTCTCAGGGGAGTGTGTTATTGTCAACGATGTCACGGTTGGACAAACAGATCAGCCAATCAGATTTAAGCATCAAAACTATCCGTTTATATATATAAAAAAAATGTGGAAAATAAAAAAAACTGTAGTTTATACA
>JAOUQT010332690.1:0-13334 GCA_025769995.1 Xyliphius kryptos
CAACTGAAATATTTTATTTATTGAGATCTAGGATGTGTTATTTTTGTGTTCCCTTTATTTTTTTGAGCAGTGTATATTTAAAAAGCACATCTAGATATGAAATCATTCAGAGCAGTGTTCATCCAGTCTGAGTCTCAGGAGATGATTGTGGTAAAAATTACTAACACTAATGTTTGATTCTCTGTATTGTTACGTACATCACTGAAATGTTATCCACTTTGATTTTGTGTTTTCACTGTAAGGTCATGGTGAAATTTCATGTAATGGAAAAGCAGAAATTTTTTAATGGAAATTGTGTGAAATTGTGCGGTAGTTCGATACAGGATGCAACATTTAAAAAAGTAAAATTCTTCCTTTTGTAAAGTATTAGGGAAATTATGAAACAATATTGAGGTAGTGCCACCTGCAGCTTTGGAGGAGGTAATTTTTATACGTCAAAGAGAAAGTTAAAAATATACGACATTAAAAACAAAATACTTTTTCAGATGTATCAATGCATTGATTCGTCAGCTGTATAATCAATTAACTGCTTCATATTTACACCCCTAAGCATAATACACTACCCCGACTACAACTTATACAATAACCACCAGTACTACTACTACAGTTACTAAAGCTACTAAAAATGCTAATAATATTGGTAACAAACTAAAAAAAACACGTAGGAACAAGCATAATCTTTTCTGCTAACACTACCCCTTATACATAGTAGGCCTATATTATTTTAAAGTGGTAATTCCAATTCTCACCTTTGATATCCAACAGTGTAAAATGTCGATTGCCGGAAGCTTCTGGTGCAAGTGTGAAATAGAAGCGATGGCCAGACTGAGGCTCATCTCGGTCCACAACACTGATGGTGTGAATAAGCTTAAAGGGAAAAAAAGAACACAACATAAATTGAAAAGTTAAGATTAATCCCCCTTTTTGTATGTGTCTTATATCTTGATAGTTTTATGCCCTAGAGAGCTGTCTGACAGAAAAAGATCTTTGCTATATTGCTAGAATAGATAAATGATGAGTTGCTGCTTTAAAATAAAAAAGTGTGTGGAAGGTGTTTTGTGAAAGCAGGTGCAGTAGATTGTGTAAGTAACAGACTGCTAGTAACAGATTGTAGTTCTAAAACAGTGAATGGGAGCCGAGTAGGAGAGTAAGGGAGGAAAGGAATGATCGTAAGTGGCACTACAGACAATCAAGTTAAATTCCCATGGTCTGTTATTTCTCTTTTCTCATTACACGCTATTCAAAAGGCTCATGCAGACATTATGTCCGTCTCCAGGGAAGCTGAGGAAATCCAAATTGGAAATTAGAGAAGACTGAAATACTTCCCAGAGCAAATCTTCCTTTTTTCATTCCTAGGCAAACCCATAAGTATGAACAAAGTCAGAGAGGGACACCCATTCAATAAGACATTCAATCATCTAAAACAAAGGGAACTTTGAAAAAAAATACACAATGACTCGCACTTATACTTAGGCGCACACACACAAACAACACAAAGTGACAGCAAGGACAAGAACACCTCTTAGGCAGTGTTTAAGCTCAAAGTAGACTCTTTTGGTCCCCCACAGCTGCACCCTTCAAAGACAAAAAAGGGCTCTAGAATAGAGAAACAATTTTGGGTAGTTCCTTGTCTTAAAATACAAAGACGTTTCAACCAGTTCTGATTTGAAGCTGATGTTTGTAACTCCCAGTTGAATGCATCAGTCACTTATATGTGTCTTCTTTGCTAGGTTAATAACAACCCTCTACCTGAAAATCTCCAGCCTGCAGAACACAATACACGAGACAGGCTTGGTTATAAACTGCCATGAAATGTCTGATGTTCTAAAAAAATACCATTTAATTTACCACCAAGGGCACAGGAACGCATGTTATACTGACTGGCTTCTTATATAGCAGCTTCAAGTTCAGTACATTTTTTTTGAGGTATTTGCAATTCTTTTGTATTGAGAACAGCAAATTCTAATTATTTGAATACACATCGAATACACACAATGCACATTTTATGTAAAACGTAAAATTCCTATTTTTTTTAAATACAGATAGATATCTGTGCTTTTTCTTATTTTTTACATTTATATAATGTTATTAGAAATGGGCAGCATGGAATTTTTTATGTTCTCCCCGTATCCGGTGGGTTTCCTTAGGATTCTCCAGTTTCCTCCCTCAGTCCAAAAACATGGATTCAAGGTAAATTGACTACTCTAAATTGCCCCCATATAGTGTGTGTTTGTGTATGGCTGGGTGAGGGAGTGTGCCCAGCGGTAGATTGGCTCCCTGTCATGGGTGTTTCTGTCCAGCGCCCAAAACGCATGGGAAAAACAAAAAACACCCCTGGATGCCCCCCCCCCCCATGACCCTAAAGGAGAATTAGACAGAATGTAATGAATGACTGAATGGATGGATGAATAAATTATTAGAAATCAATGCCGGTCTTTTTAGGATTTGTCTTTTTATTGCCACAGTTATTAGGACTATAGCCACATTTATCTAGGTTGTTTTCTCTATTGTCTTTTGTGGAAAAGATGCATAACTATGTATAATTCAATTAAAATTCTAAGATTTGTTTATTAAAAAGTAGTGAAATACCTGTGAAAATTGTTTTTGAATTAGTAATATATTTCCTCCCACATTCCAAAAACATGCTCTAAATTGCCCTGTATAGTGTGTGTATGTGTGAGTGAGTGTGTACCCAGCGATGGATTGGCGCCCTGTCCTGGGTGCATCTGCCCAGCGCCCAAGACGTTTTCCCCTGGATGGGCATGGGGAACCCAGACCCCCCCCCGCGACCCTCATAAAGGAATAAGCGGAAGATAATAAATGAATGGATGATATTTTAAAGAATGTATTATTATAAATTGACGTTTGTGGAAATTAAAATTCTAAAATGAATATGTGAAATGAATATAAAAGCACACGTTTGCTCTTTAATGCAAATTTATCAGTATGTTTTCAAAGGATCAATAAGGAATGACAGAGCCAAGTTTCAAGTTTAGTAGATGCTTGCAAAGGCCCAAATCCATCCAAGGTGTTGTGTTCAATCGCAATACCGAATAAACAATTGAATGTAGGAACGTGCTAACCCATTAGTTTTTCCCAGTTATCACCCAGTGACAGTTATTTTAATTGCAAGTATTTTTGATTAAAAAAACCCAAACTTTTCTGACTTGAAAAGAGGGAAAGCTTTTTTTTCTTTAAAATGCAGTTTAATCTGAATTTCATCGATTTCCTGAAAAGCATTTCCACAGACTTTAAATTTTTTTTTTAGACATAGTGAATATCGAATGCACTAATTACAACAGCAGCAAGTGGGCCAAGCATTTCATTTTGGAGTTGTACCAGACCTGGTCGTCTTAGCCAAGAGCTGACTAAAATCATACTAAATGTTTGAGTTATGCTGAGCAAGTGACTGCTAGAACGGCATCTCGGGCGGCATACATTTATTTTAATGCACAGCAGATAAAATCTCTTTTAAACTAATGTAAACTGAACTTGATCTAATCTAATGCGTGTAGGCCTAAGGCAATGTGATGCACTTTTTTAAAGTCAGTCAGTTATGACAGCATAGATATAAACTCAGATGTAATGATCCTCACAGCAAAATAATAAAAAAAAGTACGTAAGATCTTATGGTAACACTTTACCTAAATCAAGTATATATAATGCATTATAAACACATTTCTTAACACTTTATAAAGAATTCATAATGCTTTATAATACTCGTTATAAACCTTTGTTAATGTCCATAGATTTACATAACCACACTCAAAAAGTGTTATAAGAACATGCCATAAGGCTTTTTAACACAAATTGACATAATGCATTATAAATGATGTAAATATAAATGCAATAAATGTTCATCAAATTATAAACATCCAAAGAATCAAAAGTTTAAATAAGTTTATATTAAAGTGCATTATTGTTATGTCACTCTGTGTTACAAAGCTTTATGTCAAACTGTTATAACAATTTATGACTATGATTATGAACATCTATGTACATCAACAAAGGCTTATTACACATTATAAAGCGTTAAAAATACCTTATAGAGATTTAAGAATACACTTATATGCATTATAAATACCGGATTCATAGAAAGTGATACCAAATTATTTGCTTTCAGAAAAGCAAACAATAGCAAACAGTTGCAAAAATAGTTACAGACAAATTCTTTATTTTGTTATGCAAAAAGGTAAGAAGTGAGGACAAAATAATACTTCAGTTCAAAACACCAGGCCCCATGGGTAATATAAGCAGAGAGAAAGCAAGCGAGAGAGCAAGCAACAAGGAGGGTCTGTGTGTAATCCCATGTATTACACTGTGGGAACCAAATTGTGGGGACCAATGTAATCCCATGTATTACATTGTGGGGACCAAAGAAACTCACATAATGGAGAAGTCTTTTCCTTGAAGGGATGTGATTTTTGTAGGGACCAAAAGCTGGTTGCTACAACATTATTTAATTTAAAAAAAAGAAATATTTAAAAATTTAGATTTTGGTTTAGGTTTGTAGAAGTTATGATAAATATATCTCTGTAAAGTCCCCACAATGCATAATAGTGTGTGTTCCTCTGTGTGTCTTTGAGAAAGACAGAAAAAGCATTTGTGAAGAAAACATTATGTGGGAGTGTGTACAGTAGCAACTACCATTCCCTGGGGCCAGATTCTCTAATTAGGATTTTATCTAACTCTCCCCTCGTGACCCATTCACTTAGACCAGGCATGATTGGTAGAGAAAGAGATGTTCCCAAAAACCTGAACATATTCTCCAGGGTACTGCAGTCTGTTTAGAGAGATTGCTTTCTGCTCTGAGGGCAGAGTGAAGCCTCCTGAGCCGAAGAACCAAATTAGAAGAGAAACAAGTACTGTCTATCCACGCCTCGCAGACAAGCTAAGATGTGAATTCAATTAGAATTTGAACTTGGGTGGGAAAATGTTCATGTGTTCGTGTATATTGTTTTAAATTGTTTGTCCTTTGACACGTACTTGTGTATGTGATTTTTTTTCTGCCTTAACATTACTCATCTAGCTGGGACACTCCCAGGGGAGCAGCAAGTCCTTGTGATATGTCAGTGAGGGCCGCTCAGTGCTGTTTGATATCTTGTGCAGAGTTGACAGGCCTCTCCTCCCTGGGCCATTCTTAGTATTTGCCTTTCTACCCAGCCTTTTCCTGCACACAAGCCACTATATGATATCTGTCTCTTTTCATCTGATCAGCCTAGTATGACCAAATACCAAGGGGTTACCAGTCGAACACAGCGTGCTAAAAAGGCTGATTCACACGTCAGTCAGATTATAGGCAAGGCCAGGAGACAATACCAGATTAGGAGATAGGTCAAGAAGTGAAAGAAATTATTACTGAAACAAAAGGCAAATTAAAAGAAAAAATAAATCAAATCGATAGGATATGGTGCACTGCAAGGTACAAGTGTGCTCACAAAAAAAAAAATCAATTTTGAAATGTATAGTGCTATGTTTTAAATTTATTAGTTTACAAAAAAAAAATGTAAAAATTAATCATTATTTTAATAAACTGAATTAGCATATTTTTATGCAATAGATATTTTAAATCATTTTTCAGTTCCATTTCTCAAAAGAAAGATTTAATTAATAAATTAATAATCATAAAAATTGGAACACTTTCTATAAATCCGATGTTCATAGAGTTTATAAAGTATCCACAACGTCTTTGTTAATGTACATAGACATTTATAATCATATTTATCTCATCCCTACCATCTGTATTTATTATACTAGCTATTACCTGCCTAATCACCATGCACATTATTGTACTTATACATAAATAATCTCTATCTTGCACTTCTGGTTAGATGTTTCTGGATGAACTGCATTTTGTTGTTTTGCTTTGTATCTGTTTACTCTGCTTGATGACAATACCTTTGAATCTAAGCTAATATAATCTAATGTTTATTAGTCATTATGTAATACTATGTATGCAGTCTCTTTCAAAGAGATAATTAATGACAACACTACTTTATGCCTGTAGAAAGATTATAAGCTTTTGGAAACAGTTATAAGCACTTATAAAGGCATTTCAAGGATTATGGTAATTGGTCCATAATAAGTTAATAAACAGTTAAAATATATAATTTATATTGTATTACGTCAAGTTGTGTTATAAAGACTCATGGCATGCTATAACAATTTATGAGTGTGGTTATGGACAATAATAAAGGCTTAGGACAAGTGTTATAAAACATGATGAATACTTTATAAAGCTTTATAAATGTGTTAATATTGTATTATGAATCGTGGACTTAAGTAAAGTTTTAATAAAAAAATTACTCTCTAAATTAAACTGGCTCATATTATTAAATTTTACAAATAACTAAGTACATCAATGAATTTTAACAAAACAATAAAAACAAAACAAAAAATCTAAATAAAAGAAAAAAATCTTTAAAACCTGCTGAACCTATCTACAGTCTGGACATTACTATTTCAAGCACGACAATGCTATAGACTCCACGGCCAGAATTCTAAAATAGTATAATTGTTCTTGCCCCCGGCTGTGAGCGACAGCAGTCCTCTCTACCCTATCAATCAAAGAAACACAAGCCAAACCCTGCAGGCTTGAGAACATGTGTATATAAAATTGGGTGGTGAGTGACATCCTTTTTGCATTTGTGGGGAATAAGTTAGGCAGAGCTATGCTCTTAAGCTCTTACCATCATCCCACTGTCCACTAAAATGAATGAAAAGGGGCGGCATTAAAAATGGAATAGTGGTTAGCACATTTACCTCTCAGCGCTGGGGTTTCCCAGTTTGAATCCCAATCTGGGTGGTATTTCCATGTTCTCCCAGTGTCCGTGTGGGTTTCCTCCCACAGTCCAAAGACATGGATTCAAAGTAAATTGACTGCTCTAAAATGCCCCATAGTCTACGTGATTAAGTATGTCCAGCAATAGATTGGTGCCCTGTCCAGGGTGTATTTGCCCAGTGCTCGAGATGTTCTCCCCTGGATGAGCATAGGGGTGTGGGTGTGGTAGCTTAGTGGTTAGGAAGTTGGGCTAGCAATCTAAGGGTTGTGGGTTCAAATCCCATGACACTGAAGTTATCAATGTGGGTCCTTGAGCAAGACCCTTAACCCTCACTGCTCCAGGGATTCTGTATGTGACCCTGTGTTCTGACCCCAACCAAGTTGGGACGCTTGTAATTTGCTTTGGATAAAAGCGTCTGCTAAATAAACACATGTAATGAACCGGGGAACCTTCCCCCCACTATTAAGCGGAAGATAAAGAATATAGGAATGAAGGAAAAGCTTGAACAGTACCAATCTTTTAATAAAATAAATAAAATCATTGTGGCGTGGATTTTTCTGTTTAAATGTGAAGTTTTTTTTTTTTTTACATTAAAAGTTTTAAATGTTATTAACGATGCTAAAAATCATGTATTGTTTAGTTTCAATTTCTAAGTTTTTCCTGTTAGCTATTACTTTGACTTTTTTGCTCATGACATCAAATGCTATTCAACTCTACCATGATATTATATGTATTAGGTAAAATATCTTTACACATAAAGGACTAAGTGTCCACACTATGGAACACAAACAAAAAAGCCCTACCACCTTTATCTCTGATGGAGCCCCACCCCCCTTTTTCCTTTCATAACATAGCCACCACTTCACTTCACAATATGCTGCATCAGGAAACTGTTTGTTTCTATCAGCCACAAATTTTTGAAAAAATGTCACATGCTCTCGAACTTTGCAACATGACTGCAACCTTTGTTTGTTAACATTGGGATACCTTCGGAGACATTCTGAAATCTGTTCTTAGTCAAGAAAGCAAAGTTATACAGTCTGCTCAACAATACGCCGACTACATGAATACTTCCAGAGTTTATAGTGGTGATGCAGAAATAAAACCAGCAATGTTATACTGGGAAAGGGCTCAATTATGTGGCATATGACATGCTGCGGGTTGGCTAGTTCTTATTATTAGTAATGAATTTCTTATTAGAGTAAGATATGTTTACAAACTTTGACCTTTGTATGTCTATTCTAGAAGTAAATTATTCACAGATTTTAAACAACAGTTGAAGAAATTCACTGGCTCAATTGACTGTTACTATATTTCTGGTCTAGCTCATCTTGCAGTTTTGGATCCTGATATTTTTCCTGGTTTATTGGCAGTCGAATGACAGCAATTCTCAGCACAAACACCACTTCTCATCAGTTATTGGCTTACATTTCAATTGGCAAATGAAAACTTTTTTTTTTCATTAGTTTGGAATGACTGTATCTGTGAAGGAGAAACTAATGTTTTATTAGTTCATTTGTTAAAAAAAAGAAAAAGAAAAAATTATCCTGGTTATGCAAATTATAATTTAATGGAATATATTCATTGTTGGCATGCTATCCTGGAGTAAAAAATATTAAACTTGGGTAATTTTTTTACTTTTTTGTTTTCCTTTCTATTGCTCCTTTTCACAAATATCACAATTTTTCGAATTTATCATGCTTTAAATCAGATAAAATGCCATGCATTTAGCAAGTTTTGTTAATCTTTTCACTAATTTGCCATGAAAACTTGAGCCTAAGAGCTGCAAAACAAGATTGTACCGAGAAGAAAAAAAAAAAAAAAAAAAAAAAAAAAGGCAGAGAAAAAAGGTTTAATTGGGCCTCCTGAATCTGTTATGAGATATGGAGTTAGTAAGCAACTTCCCAGCTTATATAGGGGATAAATGGATTGGTACTGTTTTATATTTGGATTTCCTATCAGGGGCATGATGCAGCGGCAATATTGTAAGGATAGTTGATTTGATTGTAGGAGGAGTGCTACATTATTCCCCAGTTTGTGATGGTACTGTAATGATTAACCAGCTTTACCGGTATAGCTTTACTTCTATTTTTTTCCCGCTTTGCTTTTCTACTTTTCCCCAATCAGCACATTATAGTCATTCTCAAAATCAGCATTTAGTTGTTTGCTACAAGAGGATATTTCAGATGCAGCTAATACATTTTTTCATCTGGTTCTTATTTTAGGGCAATATTAAGATGCATGCATTGTAATATGAATGAACTACAGAAAGCAGAGAACAAAGTTTCGCTGCCCATTGCAGCACAGGTGAGAGAAAAATGCCTCTAATTACCGGTTCATCCACATGGCTGCTTTTCTTGCTTCTAATCAAGGTGATTAATTGACCAGCAGAAAGACTGGGCAAGTTAGTGCCCATTGTAACACACAAACCGCATCATTCCCCTCCCTCTTGTCTTCTGATCTACTCTATCTCTCACAACCAATTAACTATACAAATAGAGCCCTGTGGAGAAGGACAACATGCCACAATTCATAACAATATGGTCCAGGTTATCATCAAGCAATTATCATAGACCTAGTAGAGGGGATGCAACAGAAAGCACAAAATGTAAGATGATTTTTAATGAATGCAATTTATGACCTTTAATCTTCACAGTCCATATTTTATCCATCAGGTTTAAAGAGGACGAGTTATACTGTATGTGCCATAGGAAGTATTAAAATTAGATTTGGCTGTGATATGACGGTTTTATAACTGCTTCACTTACTGTATAATTATGCAGAGTGACTAAAGCATGGCCCAATTAAGATATTCATCATGCAAAACATATCTAAACTAGTGGATTGTAAATGCACAATGAAACATAAAAAATGCCATTTATGAAATAAATCAATTATTTTAATGTAAAATAGCTGTAATGCATTTGTTGTCTTTATGACCTATATGTTAAAATAATTCAGAAAAATTAGACATACAATTCATTCCCAGCAAAACATTCAAATTCTTTAAACATACTGTATTTGCAGAAATTACAAAATGTCACCAACTCTTTCACCAGAATAATACCAAAACTTTGGATACACCTTCACATTCAATGCATGTTTTTTTTCACAATTATATACATTGCAGATTCTCACTGAAGGCATCAAAACTATGAATGAACACATGAAATTATATGCATAAAAAAGGTAAAATAACTGAAAACATGTTTTCATATTTTTGGAGCCTTCCAAATGACCACCCTTTGCTCTGATTACTGCTTTGCATACCCTTGGCATTCTCTCAAAGAGCTTTAAGACGTAGTCACCTGAAATGGGTTTCAGGCGTGCCTATAAGGCTTAATTAGTATAATTAATTAGAATGCCAACAGAATCTACAAGGTAAATAGTCGTGAAAATACAGAAAACACATTGAATGAGAAGGTGCGTCCAAACTTTTGGCCTGTACTGTATATATTAGTAAAAGCCACAAGCTTAAAAAGACAACTAAAACATGTTACCAATATAATGATCTATACCAATATATGCCACTAATTCTTTCACATCCCAAGCACCTACAAGGGACTCACGATACCAAATTTCAGCCGTGTAGGTCCTCGAGAAGTGAGAGAATTAGTGATTAGTCTGTCAGTGAGTGAGGGCTGTGCCATTTATTAGAATAGATAAAATGAAGAGAACTCACATTCACACACTTGCTTAATGCATTTCCATCCATTATCTTCTGTTTGTTGCTCTACTAGGGTCATGGTGAGGTTCCCCATGCCTATCCAGGGAAGAACATCTCGGGTGCTGGGCAGATACACCCAGGACAGGTTGCCAATCCATCGCTGGGCACACACTCACACATCCACACACAAAAACACACTACACAGGGCAAATTGGAGCATTCAATTTACCTGGAATCCATGTTTCTCGACTGTGGGAGAAAACCCATGCCGACACGGGGAGGACATGAAAACTTCACCCAGTTTGGGCTTCGAACCGGGAATCCCCAGCGCTGAGAGGCGAACGTGCTAAAGGATTTCTTAATGCTTGCGATTCCATTGAAACATGGTGAGTATGGCAGCAATGGTATGGTCTTTACAAGGTTCCAATACATTACAGAGCATCACCTTCTCATTCACACCTAGGGGCAAATAGAGTAGCCAGGGAGGTCTAAACACACAGAGGAAGCACATACCGATTTTGTTAGAGCATGTCAAAGTCAAGATTGACATAACTGCAGGTGAAGATGGAAGCACCTGAACTATGAACTGCAAAACTGCTTCACTCTGTCAACACAGAATTTACTGCTGAGGTCAGAGATACACCTTTGAGTGGACGACCATGTTTACCATACATTTACTCTGAAGTCCCATAGTACCACTACATGGCAACTCTTGTGGACTTGGGATTTAAACGCTCAACCTTCAGATTGATAGCCCAACACCTTAATTACTGAGCTACCACACCAACCTGGGGTTTATTTGGTGTTTTAACAAACATGCCCAAAATACAGTACAGGCCAAAAGTTTGGCCACACCTCCTCATTCAGTGCGTTTTTCTGTATTTTAACCAAAAAAGGTGTTTTATATTCTAGTGTCTTCAAAATAGCCCCCCTTTGCTCTGATTACTGCTTTGCACACTGTTGGCATTCTCTCAAAGAGCTTCAAGTGGTAGTCACCTGAAATAGTTTTCAGGTGTGCCTATAGGGTTCATTAGTATAATTAATTAGAATACCAAGTGTGCAAAGCAGTAATCAGAGCAAAGGGGGGATATTTTGAAGACACTAGAATATAAAACGTTTATAGTTATTTCACCTTTTTTTGTTTAGTACGTAACTCCTCATGTGTTCATTCATAGTTTTGATGCCTTCAGTGAGAATCTACAATGTAAATACAAAAAACGCATTGAATAAGAAGGTGCGTCCAAACATTTGGCCTGTAATGTACATTGGCGTTTCTGAAAATTGCCTAAATGTGTAACAGGAAAATAGTCCAATAGTAATGTGCTGTCTCAACGTTAAACTCCTGAATATCCATCTATTATCGTCCTAGGTTCCCCATGCCCATCCAGAAAGGAATGTTTTGACTGCTGGAGACCCAGGGCTGGGTGCCAATCTATCGGTGAGCACCCACTCAAACAGATATACACTATTTAGGGACATTTAAGGTCAGTCAGTTGTTTATGAAACCATGTTTTTGGGGTGTGGGAGTAAACTAGAGAATCCATAGAAAAGCCATGGGGACATGAGGAGAATGTAGAAACTCTGTCCAGATCAGGATTCAAACCTGGATCCACAACCCTGAGAGGTGAATGTGCTAACCCATGCCGCCCAACCCATAAATATATGTCGTTACACTTTAGCTCAACTCAGTTTTCTACCAGCTACTTCCAACACAACAATGAAATGCTGTCTAACAATGCAGACTACTTTATGTCTCGAACAGCATGTACAACCATTCAAAATCTTGAAATAAAGATATCAAGCTTGGTTACAACATTTATTTCTCCATTTCCAACATTTATTTCTCCACTCAGACCACCATCACCACAGTACTACAGTGAAGAGGTATAAAGCAGATTAACATGATTTGGACTCAGCCCTATACTTCCAATTAAGTGGAATAACAATACAAAGGGATAAAAGGAACGTCTGGGGAATTATGTGCTTTTTGGCGCCAGTTCAAGTAACGACCTTTGTGATTGAATCTGGAACTGGCTTTTTTTTCAAAGCAAAGTCCATTAACAAAGTCTGTCTTTCAAGTTTTTTTGAAAACTGACTGGTCCTGGGATTTCTAACCTCAACTTATTTAACACATCTGGAATGCATCATTTTTCTGGGACTGCATAGAGACCAAATCCCCAATATCATAAGCACAAATGATATAACTCCCATGGTTTTTGATGTGATGCCACAGTGTCCGGTGTTAAATAAACTTTGAGTTATGTATTGTATAAACACATAAAGCGCAGTCCAAAGGTCTGAGCTCATCCTGAACATCTGGGATGTCTTGCCATTTATCATGAAAATAAACAAGTTTGGACCACCTCGTGTTTTGTATAGAGTAAGAGGAAAACGGGGCATTTGTTTAGTCGAACTTTGATTATTTCCTGGTTTAAAAATGAATAATTATGAGCTTCATGAAGATGCAAGTGATTACATTTCACTGTATAATTCTACAGATGCAGCTTCATGCCAACGTTTGGGCACTCTGTCATGTTTTTTTTTTTTTTTCATACTCTGTGTTCCATATAATTATGCAAATAATATTTTCTCAGATTGTCCAAAAGTACCTATATGAATTGCAGTCATTGTAATTTTCCAGGCATCAACTATTAGAGTACAATTAAAAGGTTTTTGAACAAACTGCCAATGATAACAATATATTTAAAAAACAAAAAATGGTCCTTTGTAATATTATAAGCATTAGCAGGTTATTACAAACTGAAATCAAACTGTTTTTAAGTCCAAACTTTATTCTAGTTGATGTTTCATTTGCACATAGGACCCCTTGTTCTAAAGGAGCTTCTCTCTCTCTCTGGTCCATTGAATTTGTCAGGTTTTGGATG
>JAOUQT010332707.1:0-13333 GCA_025769995.1 Xyliphius kryptos
TGAGGTGCAGGGTTCAGTCTCAGTGTTGGTCTCATCTGACCAAAGCCCCTCGTTCCACATGTGATCTGTGTCTCCAACATGGCGTCTGACAAACTGCAAACTGGACTTCTCATGGTCTTCTTTTAACGATGGCCTTCTTCTCGCCGCTCCTCCATAAAGAGCACATGTGTGCAGTGCACGACTGATAGTTGTCCTGTGGACAGATTCCTCCACCTGAGCTGTGGAGCTCCACATTTCCTCCAGAGTCACCATGGTTCTCTTGGCTGCATCTCTAATCAGTGCTCTCCTCGTTCGGTCTGTAAGTTTAGGTGGACGACCTCGTCCTGGTAGTTTAACAGGTGTGCTGTACTCTGTCCATTTCAATGAGATGTTCAAAGTTTGGGAAATCTTTATTAAACTTCTCCACAACCTTATTCCTGACCTGCTGCTGTGGACTTTGGACCTCATGATGCTGTTTACTCCCCAATATTCTCTTAACCGACCTCTGAGGACGTCACGGAGCAGCTGTAGTTGTACTGAGATTAGATTACACACAGGTGGAATTGAATTGACTATACAGGGGCAATTTTAGAGCAGGTAATTTACCTTGAATCCATGTTTTTGGATTGTGGAGGGAAAAAAACAGAGAACCCAGAGGAAACCCACGAAGACACAGCGAGAACATGGAAAGTACCCCCAGATTTGGATTCGAACCTGTATTTCCAGCACTGAGAGGCCAACATGGTAACCACTACACCACCCTTTAATTTTAAAAAATATGTTGTTGTTTTTTACATGGAGTTTGGTGTATTTAGGGTCAACATCCCAGAACTAATAAAAACAATGAATAAATATTTGATGGCATCTGTAAACAATAAGATCTCGGCTTGGCGCGAGGCTCCACACAGGGCGACATGTGTTCCTGATACGGCACATAAACAAACACGAGCCGCAGGGGAAATGGGGGCCTGAACTTGTGCAACCACGTACCCCCGCTCCGCTTCGGAATGCGCTCGGGCCAGCTGCCTCTCCAGGTCCTCTCTCTGCTGCCGCGAGAGCTCTCGCTGCCGCTGCTGATCCAGAGAGGAGCTCCGTAAGCGCTCCAGCTCGGCCTGCTCGCCATTGAGCTGCTGCTGCAGGGCGGCGAGCTGCTTCTCCAGGTCGTCTCTCTCACTTGTGTGGGAAAACGAAGAAAAGGAAAATGTGAACGGAGGGCTACATGCTTCAGGTTTACAGTGTTGGATGAACCCAACATCAACAGGAGCAACCAAAATCTTATGTGAGCGCGATGAGCTTCACCTGGAGATGATCCCCAACGAGGTTCGGTATCTGAAGGCATCTCGGCTGCTCTCCTCCTCGAACCTCCCGCCATGTTGGTTCTCCTGCTCCAGTAGTTGCAGCCTGTGCTGGAGTCGCCTGCGTTCTGCATCTCCATCCTGTAGTCTATCGCGCAGGAGGGACACCTGCTCCATCGCAGAGTCCAGACGGCTCTGTAAGTCCTGCAGTGCAAACAATACTGAGTTTAATACAAACACTTATCAGGGTTACACCAGTGGGGGGCAGTCAGGGTCTTTAACGTCTTCTTTGATGGCCTAAAAATCTCCGAATGACAGACTGATGGTCATTATATTTTATCCATGAATACTAAGTAAATAATTCCCAATGCTCTGTCCGCTTCCTTTCAGAGCGTTGCCCTCGGTTACACCGCTTCCAGACGTAGATTTCCTTATTAGAGCATTTAGCCAATCACATTTCAGCATCCTTGGTTGCCAGGTTTTAAATATTGCTGCCTACGCCTTCAGAATGAATTTTGCACCCAGTAGTATTAAATAAGTGTAGAGCAACCTGTTGTATCAACCAATCAGATTTTGAGTCTTTGATAGTGGAGCCTTCCAAAAGGCCTGCGCTATGTCAGCGTATTCACGCTCTCCGATTGGAGCCTGTCCCGTCCCAGTCACAAATCACACCGAAAGTCATTTTACTATCTGTGATTCATCGACTTGCGACATGTTTTGGAACTGCAAGACAAAATCATTTGTGCTCCAAAAAGGAGAACATGCTAAATTCACACACACAAAAATTCTTTGTGACTGGGAGAGATTAAGAGTCCTGAGCAGTTAACTCAAACATCCTAGCCTTAATATTATTTGTTGGTATAGTGTAGGGGCAGCACGGTGGCTTAGTGGTTAGCACGTTCTCCTCTCAGCGCTGGGGAATCCCGGTTCGAATCCCAATCTGGATGTAGTTTCCATGTTCTCCCCATGTCCGTGTGGGCTTCCTCCGGGTTCTCTGGTTTCCTCCCACAGTCCAGGCAAATTGAATGCTCTGAATTGCCCCGTATAGTGTGTGTGTGTGTGTGTTTGTGTGTGTGTGCCCAGCGATGGATTGGCACCCTGTCCTGGGTGTATCTGCCCAGCACCGAGATTATTTCCCCTGGATGGGCATGGAGAACCCCACCGTTACCCTTATAGAGGAATAAGCGGGAGCTAATGAATAATAGATGGATGGTATAGATCTTAGTGTTTTTTAATGTGTTTTCATTTAAGAGCCACTGACCCGCGCTCTCGTCTGCCGTTCAGACAGAGTCCTGCGTACAGCTCTCAGAGTGCTGTTGCCCTCGGGGGAGGAGAAATGACCAGAGGAGGTGTAGAGTAGCTCTTCTCCTGCATGGTCTGAATGACTGCTGTCCACGTCCTCATGTACCATCTGAGAAGAGAACCGAAGAAATGATGAGCTGGATCTGTACGAACCACTGAACCTCAACTGTATCAATAACTAATAATCAAACACTCATTTTTCATGTGATCTGTTGGTCCGATTCCTTCAAGTCAGACGTCTATTCGTTTACATTTATATTGATTGTGAAACGGAATGTGTGGCGCTCCACAGGGGTGAGTATTAGGATCCATATTACTTTTGTTATATGATCATTTATATTTGGGAGTGAAATTTATTGTTACGCCCATTTTAATGACAGATTTATACAATATGTGAGCAAAAGTACTGGGACAGATTTTTTTTTTTTTTTTACAACTAATTCGAGTTCCAATTAAGGAACTAGATACCTCGCCATCTTCACGTTCTTCCAAATTTGTGAGAAAAATTAAGGAAGAGCCCCTCATTTTGATCCCTATCAAAATGTGAGCCGGTGTTCTGTGTAGGTTCTGTGAGTCTGTGAGATGCTTTATCATCCTGAAGAGCATTTTTAAGATATGAGGGTTGGATAAGAGAGACCGGCTCCTAATCGCTGTTCTAATTCCTCCCAAAGGTGTTAAATTAATAGGATTGAGGTTTGGGTTTCTATAATACACAACATATTACCTTCCAAGACCGTACCTTTGTGCTCAGAACAGGACCCTCCCCAAACTGTTCCCACAGTGTTTGATGCATATACTTGTCCACTCACCTGGAAGATGCTGTGCAGAACTTGTTGCAGATTGATGTTCTCATCACGGGACGCATCCCGTTCTGCTCTGATCTCAGACTGACTCTGTTCCTGTGCAGATAAAATAAAATAAAGATAAATTTGTGTATCTGCACAACGGCTGCTTTTATTCATCCTTCATACAGATGTGTTCATAACAAACCACTGTTAAGGTCCATAAAGAGTTGTTTGGTGGATTTGATGTGAGAAAAACCCTTCGAGATGAACGCAACAAATACAAATGCGCTACAAAATCTTGAGGAAAGCCTTTCCAGAAAAGTGGAAGCTTTTATAGATACGACTGAAGAATCCACTTTGAACCGAATGTTATAACTTTTCTGGTTGTAGTGGGATGCTGGACCCTCAAAGACATAGGGAGAACATACAAAATCCAGACAGTAATGTTTATAAAATAAACTCTGCACCGATGTGTCTTACCATCTGGTCCATGTTGCTCTTCAGTAACGAGACACTGCTCTCTTTCTCCTGTATCTGCGATGTTAGTTGTTGTACTGTGTCCTGCAACCCCTGTATCCTAAAATCACATGCACTGATGACATCACAGATGACATCACAGATGACATCACCACTTTTTTATTGTTTTTAATAAAGTCCTTATTTAACATTTAAACAGTTTTGTGTTTGTGTAACCACTGCCACTTTTAAAATAACAACCATGTTGTGCAGAAACTACAACTGTTCGTAATTATTATTATAAATCTGGTAGTTCAGCTCGCTAAATCTGATTGGCTGAGCCGTTCGGCCGGCCGTGACCAACACCTCTGAGCGCTTTACATTCGTATCAATGCATGATATACAATACATTACTTTCCCTCAGTTTTTAATTAAGTTCATTCTATAATTTGGCCACTAGATGGCAGTATTTGATTGTTAGAGGACACGGTATGCTGTCACTCAGTAATTAGCGTTCACTTTAAAAAAAACTGGACTATATTCCGTCACGACGAGCAGATTATTAACGATTTAGCTTTCGATAAACTCATTTATGAGTCAAACCTTGTATTTTTAACATATTGTGTTTATAACCGTTTTATTAACGCAATAGGGCACAAGAGGGCGTGCATACTTGTGAGTAAACCACGTGAAAGAGGTGTTATAGGCACCCTTAGGAACCCTGACCACAAGTAAAGGATTTCTGTTTTTTTTAACAAATTGAATACTGCCATCTAGTGGGCAAATTTCGGAATGCAGTTATTAAAAAACGTAGAAAAATAATATATATTTTTTTAAATCGCGCATTCATATGAATGTGAAGCGGTCAGAGGTGTGGGTTGTTGTGAATAATGTCACGGCTAGTCAAGCGGCTCGGCCAATCAGATTTAAGGCCAAAAACTACCTGTTTCATAATAACGCAATAAGACACCTCTTTCCTGTGATTTATTCACAATAATCGCAACAATTTCGTAACTTATTGCTTTATTATTATAATGCAACACAATTCTTTTATTGAAAACCAGACTATTTAGGAAAGTTCTTTAAGGAAAATCTGGCAACCGTATAACTCTCTGATATGAACGCATGCTGGACTACATTTCCGAGATGCAAACATACAGCCCCAAGTGCCTAATCACACCAACATGACACGTTACAGGCAGGACGACATGCTGTTGACTGTGTGCAGTAACTCTGAGCAGTGCAGATGGTTCTGCTGTCAGTGCAGATTAAGTGGAGGGACCCTGTGTGGTTCCTGTACGGATCTAATTTAGCCCCCATTGATCTTCAGCCTGTTTCATTTCAGCAATTACAATCAGTGAGAGGTCACATGTCACAGCGTGTCTCACTGAGCAATCGTCACTGTTCTGAAGTTCTGAATGAAGAGATGAGAGAACGAAGCTGTAATGACCGAATCACAGAGCTTTAATCATCTGTGATGTCATCGCGTGGTGTTTACATGGGTTTTTAAGGTCTGTCGTAACGACGCATATAATCAAAAAAGACCCTGATTAACACTGACGTACTGTATTTGTTGAAATGAAATACAGGAATCAATTAAAATGTTTTTTGCACTTTATTTATAGACGCTTGACGTATAACGACTGGCACACGGGTAAAATGGAGGGAATGCTGTGAGGCGCTTGGCGTATAGTGTTTGGTGTGCAAGTAGAGATGAGGGGAAGATGAGAGGCGCTTGGCGTATAGCGATTGGCGAGCGGGTAGAGTGGAGGGGAAGACGCAAGGCGTTTGGCATGTAGTGATTGGCGCACGGGTGGAGTGTAGGACACATGGCGCTTGGCATATACTGTAGTGATTGGCGTGTGGGTAGAGTGGAGGACACATGGTGCTTGGCGTGTAGTGATTGGCACACGGGTAAAGTGAAGGTGTTGACACGTAGCGCTTGAAGTATAGTGATTGGCACACGGGTGGAGTGGACGACATGTGATGCTTGGCGTATAGTGATTGGCACACGGGTAAAATGAAGGTGATGACACGTGGCACTTGGCGTGTAGTGATTGGCATACGGGTAGAGTAGAAGGGAAGACATGGGATGGCTAACGTAAAGCTAACGCTGTAAGGCTACGAGTTGCACGTCAAAAGAGGACATGACGCTTTGCTTCCCTAAAACTTTAATAAAGATGGAAATAAAGTATCTCCCCAAATAAACAAAGCATATATATATATATATATACTGTATATATATGCATGTACGTACGTATGTGTTCCATTTGATTAACGTTGTATAACCCCATCTAATCTAAAGATGAATTAAATGAATGATATACTCTGATATAACATCAAACAGCTACCTGGTGTTCAGGTCCAGTTTCTCCGTGTTGAACTGACCCTGCAGCTGCATGGCGTCTCTGAGCCGATCCCTGAGCTGCCGCTCGAGCACCGAGACCTCTAAACCGGCGGTGGCGCTGTGCTTACTCATAGCAGTTTCCACGCTCATGCAGGCCCCATGCAGCCTCCGGCTAGTGGCGGCGCACTCCCCGCGCATGTCGGACAGACACCTGCAAGCGAATGAACAGACGCACACTGGGACGAGATCAGGGCTTTGTTATGGCCGCGAGTGACCGAAGATAGCGTGTGTTTGGTCCGAGGCGCGTTCAGGAAACGGTACATCTGAAAGGAGCCAGATGGCTGAAGTTATAATGCTGCATATCGTGACCGGGGAGCGAGCTCTTTGAACAGCGTGTCGTGTCTGACCGGAGGCCTCCAACATTCCTGACCATGTGTTGAGTAATCCGCATTACGGCAAATTGCTCAACCACCATCGCCGCGTCCACACACGAAACACAGGCCAGGTCCTCATCCGGCTCTGATGGATGGCCCAGAATTAAACCTTGGGGCACTCCAGGCATCACTACTCCCAGGAGGACTCGGCGAGTTAAATGACCCCGGAGACCTCGCTAAGCTTTGATCTTGAGCAGTCACAGAGAGGGGGGCGGTATATGTTGTGGGGAAGTACGCCGGCTTTGGCCGCGTGCCACGCACTTCCAAACCCCTACCTGTCAGCGTAAGCTCTGAGCTGGGTGAAGGTGCTCCTCAGTGAGGCCGCCTGGCGCCAGAGGGCCCGGACCCGTGCTTGTTCGCGTCCCAGTCTGGAAGCGCTGATCTGTGGGAGGAGACACAAGAAAAACTTCGGTGGACGAGTTATCTGCAGGACGGTCATATGGTCTACAGATTGAGAAGATACACCGGTCATCATTAAAAAATCTGCCAGACCAGCCCCCCACCCCCACCCCTCCACTCTATAAACATCCAGTGTCATATCAGGCCACACGAGTGTGGCCTTAGAGATACAATCCATCATCCTGGGTTTTGTGTGTGTGTGTGTGTGTGTGTGTGTGTGTGTGTGTGAGAGAACAGGGGTGTAGGGGGTATTTAAGCACTGGGGATTCCTGGTTCGAATCCCAATCTGGGTAGAGTATGCATGTCCTCCCCGTGTCTGCATGGGTTTCCTCCAGGTTCTCCGGTTTCCTCCCACATTCCAAAAACATGAAGGTAAATTGAACGCTCTAAATTGCCCTGAATAGTGTGTGTGTATGTGCGTGAGTCTGTACCCAGCGATGGATTGGCGCCCTGTCCTGGGTGCCCAGCGCCTGAGACGTTCTCCCCTGGATGGGCATGGGGAATCCCCCCCCCATGACCCTCATCAAGGAATAAGCGGAAGATAATGAATGAATGTTTCCATGGCAACGCATATAGATACATAATGAATTATTTCTGAAAACAGCTCGGACCCGTGGACAGTGCCAGATGTTTGCATGGCACGGAAAATTCACGCACCCCTTTTTTTTTTGGATCCAAATGACTGGAATGTTTTTAGAGGAACCAACATCTGAGGAAATCACAACAAGGATTTAAAATGATGTCCATTCTGAAAAAAAGAAGGGAAAAAAAAGTGGAAATTCCTCGGATTCCACGGACGGGGGACGGGGGAGGGGTCCGGCACCGGAGGGTGGCACTGGATCAAAAGCAAAACGGGGACTGCGTTCATCCTCCTACCTCCTGTTCCCTTTTAAAGCGTATGTCCCTCTGCTCGGCGTCCTCCTGAGCCTTACACAGGCTGTCGGTGAGGGCCTGGTTGGCGTGGTTGGCCTGGTCCAGTTGTTCTCGGAGCAGGGCGTTCACCTTGCTCAGGCCCGAGCACCTAGGGAAACATATGGGGTTGATTTTAGAATTGGGCGACCTCTGGCAGTGCCACCTGCTATGGCGTGCCTCCTCCACCCCAGCTCTAATTCATCCTCTTGATGACTCCTACATTTATAAGCTCGTAAAATCCTGCCTCGCGGATACGCGTGCCAGCCCCGGTCACAGAGGGGAACGCGTATGACGGCTTTACAGAGGCCACGTCGAACCCAGGCACCAGTGCCAGCACATTTGTCACTTGCCGCGATGTTTACATCATCTGTGGCTGTTTATACCCAGCTTGAAACAGCGGCTGGCACCGGGACCAAAGGAAGGAAAGAGCGCCGGGGGACGACGGGGCGGAGATTTTAGCCGGTACCTTGGGGTGAAACGGTACGTTGTATTCATCACAAACTGCTCGTCACACGCACTCACATGGCGCATGGCAAATACAACGGTACGGAACGCGCGAAGGCCAAAAAACACAAAGCGGAACTAAAATTAAGAAGCGGGTTCCGCATCGGACGCGAGCTGTAAACACTTCTAGGAATGCCATGCTAAGCGTAGCTAGGTTTAGAGGCGGAGTTTGTACTGCGAGTGGAAATGATACACGGGAATTTCATACACATTCAAATCAATCGTGTGGGCGGAGTTTAGGTTCCTGTGATTCACAGCGGCACTGAGGCAGCGTGGATCAAGAGCGGACGGTTGTGCGGCGGTATGTTTGTGAAACGCATGTTCGCGTCGATAACCGTAATCGATGCTACGTTTCACACTAATTTGACTAAACCTACGATTTTTTTATGCGTTAATGCAAGCGTGCAATCCTGCGCCCCCTAGATGGGAAATCAGGAAAAAACTACTCCATTACTAAAGCGATGAGCATTTATACGCCCTTTGCGTATAAACACTTTGTGAAGTCTTAATCCAATGCAAATTTAGCAACGTATATAGTGCGAAATGCCGCAATATAGTGACACACAATTAGATATATTAAAAAAACAAACCAAAGCCCCCACCCCGTATCCCATACTGAAATCGTACCGCATCGTGAGGTCCACACCAAACTGTGAATTTTGTGTACCACCCCTAGTGGTTACCATAAAAAACTGCTGGCTTTAATAATGCTCATACTTATATACATATTTAATACTAATAATTTATATTAAAACACACAGACATACACAAAAAATGTTGAGTTTCAGTCTGCGACCGGTAAAACAACGTGGCTTTATTGTATTGCGCTCCCGAATTGTGTGTTTTGGTGGAACCTGTGTATTAGTGTTATATTGTTAGACGTAAAAACGTGGCGGTACCGCTCGGCTGCTTTAAAGACGTCTGGTTAGTGCAACCTAAACCTTCTCCTTTGAGCTGTACTGTGGAAAAATGACACGTGCAACTGCAGCAGCTCTGTACCCCGCACGCGGAGCTTTAGGGCGGTGGGCAGTGACAGGGGTACGCTCAGCCAGGCCGTAAAAGCGGTGAAGGTCTGGCGGACAGACAAGTCATAACCGCTTGGCCTTCAGATAATCAGCGTTGTAAATCACCTCCATGTGAAGGGTCGTCCCTGGGAAGTGGCGTTAACGCACACTAGCAGGAAAGAGGGAGGCGCCCCGGGGCCCCGCTAACTGAGCCTGACAAATTGGATGTTGATTGTTTTTCCTAATGGTAATACATCTCGCGTACACGTCCAGAGGAGAGCGAGCGTTTCGGCTCCAAAAAACCAGCCTTAACCTGCTTCTCATTATCATGGAGTCCGTGCGTAATGGAGCCCGCTCACCTCCGGCGTTCCTCCTCCAGCAGGGCCAGTTTGTTTTGGGTGTCCAGGCTGTGTTCCTGCTCTGAGCGCTGAAGCTGATGAGCAGAGGAATCCAGATGAGTGTGCAGCTGGGACACAAACAAGACAATTAATAAAGCGCGAATAAGGTGCGAGAGGGTGGCATTATTGTGATAAAATCACGGGAAGGAAGTGTTAGGAATCTGCGTACAGTTACACCTTTTTCCCGTGATTTATTCACAATAACGCACAACCTCGAGTGTGTTATTGCTTTTAGAAAACACTAACAATTAAAAAAATACAAGGTTTAATTCATAAATGCGTTTATTGAAAGCAAAGTGAACGCTGATCGCAGAGTAACAGGATTCTGCTTTCGCTAACAATCAAATACCGCCATCTAGTGGCCAAATTATAAAATTTTATTAAAAAAATGGAAAATAATGTAATGCATATAACGCATTGAAACGACTGTGAAGCGCTCAGAGGTGTGTGTTATTGTCAATAATGTCACGGCTGGACAAACGGCTCGGCCAATCAGATTTCAGGACCGGAACAACCTGTTTCACAATATACAATACAATATAATGACGCAGTTTCAGTCTTGAAGAGGGCAGCACGGTGGCTTAGTGGTCCTCACATTCGCCTCGAACGCTGGGGGCGTCAGGTTCGAATCCCAAACGAGGTGGAATTTACATGTTCTCCAGGTTCTGCGGTAAATTGAATGCTCTAAATGTCCCAGAGTTTTAAGGGTTATATAGTGAAACCCTGTCCTCTGTGGAGATCTCAATTGATATTAATATTCATAACTCCTACGGTTTGCCTCTTACCAGACGTCTGTAGCGAGAACGGTTGACGGTGGTGGAGGGATGCTCTGTAAATGCTCGGTAAAGGTTTTGTGCTGAGTGTGTGATGAAGAGAGTACCGAGACTCACCGACAGACGGAGCTTCTCCAGTTCGGCCGTCTTCTCCAGCACCTGCTGCTCCAGATCTCCACTGCGCTTTTTGTACTGAATCACCTGCAATGCGCAGACTCACATCAGACCCGTCGCATTGTCTCAACTGAGCACAGGGAGGATTTCTGAGTTGTTTACATAATAATAATAATAATAATACATTTTATTTGACGGCGCCTTTCTGACACTCAAGGTCAGCTTACATTGGGTAAAAAGACAAAATAGTAATAAAACAATAAAACAAGGAAAAAATAAGATATAATAAGAAAAAAATGACAAAAATATAAAACATTTATCATTATATAATATTTGTTATCAATACATGAAGTGTAAGAGTTTGTTACAGGTGCTATTAAGAACCTGATGGAATTAAAATTGGATGAGAGGCCCTGGTTCATAATCTCCCGTATTTAATGGGGTTTAAAACGCTGCTTTGGGCACGATGCCCGTGACACGGCGTCATCATGACACCATCACACTAATGCACCTGTTGCCTGTAGTTGCTTGAATCAGAGATCAGTTAATAACCCTCTAATGTATCTGTATCCGTATCTGTATTTGGAAATGGGCGGGGCCTAATCTTAAAATGGGCGTGGCAAAACCCTAAAGCTGTGGCTGTTTAACATGAAGTGGGCGGGGCTTGAAGCGGTATTTATTTGAAGTCTGAAATTGATATGGATTGATCAGAAGTTGCTGTATGTATTGTTTATTCGAAAACTATTTACAGAACTCAGCCTCAAATTTCAGATTCAATTCAAATATTTTTGAAGCACCGTGTTCCAACTTAACTTTCGCCATCAGCCAAACTTGAGGAAGTGACCGGCGTGACCCGAGCCGTCTCTGTCTCCGTAGCGACTCGTCCCTATCGGTACTTTGTTTCGGAACCCTTCAGTTTGTGGAGTGAACATGAGGTGGGTTGGTGTTTGATGAACCTTGCTTTGGAGTTTATGGACCAGCTGAGCTTGTCTGTGCTGGCTCTCCTGGTAAGCCTGCAGTTTCAGCTTGTACACTCGGCTCTCCTCCTGCAACCTCCGCTGCTCCGCACCACACACGCTCTCCTGGTCCGAGTCTCCCGACTGCGCGGCCAGCATCTGCTCCAGCTGCAAACACACGTGTGAGTCCAAACTGAGCCCTGCAGTCCGTTACACAGTAACTAATAAAGAAACATGGATTGGTAAAACGGCAGGTGTCATTCGCGCCTTCCCATTTCTCATGATGAGCAACGCACCCCCGCCGTCTTCTGAACCATCCTCGGCGGCTGGAACCTCCGCTTGCCCCACCCACTCTGCGAGAATGTGGAAAGTTTGGGCTGGGCCGTGCACCCCACATGCCCATGGACTTGCAGGTGACGTACTAGGATGACGTTTTAGGATGATATCTACAACTTAGAAGAGAATATATTTGTGCAAACCTCAGGTCTTAGCACTAGGACCACCCCTGTTCCTCAGATACAAAGCTGAGGCTCAAGTTCAAGTGGTTTTATTTGGTAAAATCAAGGTGTTGATGCCGCTACAGCCCCATTACCCCCGGCATATGACTAGTAGGTGTGTAGTTTGGCATGTTCTCAAAACCATCCTTCAGAAAAATGACAAATCAGAAAGAATGACCATTCTTGGAACCAAATTTGGCTTTAAAGTACATTTTATTCTCATGCAATTCTGCACTCATCTCCACCGAAGTGTACGAAAAGAAAACCTGTACACGTCATCAGGCGGAGCAGCAACAGGAGCACTGATCACGCTCCCTGATCAACGCGTCGGCTTCGCCTCTTCTCCCCCAGTTCCCACATGATACGCTCACACCTGTCTTTCAGCCTTTGAGGATTTATGTTCTATCCGTACTGTCCCAACACCTCCCAGAGTGATTCATCATTCCGTTGTCATGTGGGGGCGGGACCTTTTATTAGCCCTAATGTATGTGCTGCTGTACAACTGATACTGATCATAAATTATTTGATTTATGGCATTTAAGCACTTGATTATGGTGTGATACAAGATGAGGCATTGTGCGCATGTCATGACTGCCATGCATCGGTTTACAGGCTTCAAAACCCAATGTCTGTTCATCTCCCTAGGCTCAAATCCCCCTGTATCCCCCTCACCAATCTCTAGCCTGGTGCCAGACACCCTGTCCCCAGTAACACGAACCACATGTTCCCCCAACACTTCAACAAACTGGCCTGGCTGGCTACAACTGCGTGAGCGAGCGAGGAATGGAGCGAGGCCGCTGTATTTCTACATTAAACACACAAAGCACACACACTACCTCGCCCGGTTTTGTGGGCTAACAGCACCATCCCCACCCAGCCTCATCTCGTGCCTCGAAGTCGTGAGGCGTCTGTGCGAACAGCCATGGACAATAGTCCCCCTGTTTCTACTCGGAGCCAAGGGCTTCCCGAAGCTCAATAAAACATTTTCAAACAGGCATTCGGAGAGCTCTCATTCCATCCACTACAAAGCAGGGTTAGCGTGCACCCGGCTTTGGGTGTGTTTTTTCGGAGGCTTCAGGGCCTCGCGAGGGAACTGGGGTCTGTTTTACAATCCGTTGTTAAGGTGACAGCTTTCTGAGAGCGAGCAGGGAGTGAAAAACATGGGCGGAGGACAAGGG
>JAOUQT010332725.1:0-13332 GCA_025769995.1 Xyliphius kryptos
TGTCATGGTTCAGGTCTTATTTGACTGACCGTTATCAGTTTGTAGATGTAAATGGCCACTATTCTATGAGCAGTAGGGTAAAGTTTGGTGTCCCACAAGGTTCTGTATTTTACCTTAGAAACATTGCTAAGATCAGAAATATCCTGGCACTGAATGATGCAGAAAAACTTGTCCATGCATTTGTTACCTAGGTTGGATTTTTGTAATGCACTGTTGGCTGGTTTTTCCAGTAGGTGCATAAACAAACCACAATTAGTCCAGAATGCAGCAGTCTGAATCCTTACAGGAACCTGGAAATATAAGCACATCACCCCTGTCTTATCCACGCTGCACTGACTACCAGTGAAAATTTTGCATTGATTATAAAATACTTTTGCTTGCTTACAAATCAGTTAACGGTCTTGTGCTGAGGACTACAGCAGAGGGCAGATCATTCTCTTATTGTGCCGCACATCTATGGAATAGTCTTCCAGTTATTGTTTGGGACTCAGACACAATCACACTCTTTATGTCTAGGTGGAAAACTTATTTATTATTATTATGAAGGAATATTTCTGTATAACATTTTCTGGGAACATAATTCACCATGACATTCGCTGTTGCCAGCTAAAACTCTATAGTTTAAAGAAAAAGCCATATCTAAACAAGATCCAGAAGCGCAGACATTTTCTCTGGGCCAAGGACTGTGGCAAAGTGGAAAACTGTTCTGTGGTCAGATGAATAAAAATATAAAGTTCATTATGGAAACGCCAGAGACGCCAGAGACGCCATGTCATTGGAAATAAAAAAGGAGAAGGACGACAGAAGTTGTTATCAGCGCTCAGTTTAGATGCCTGCATCTCTAATGATATGGGGTTAGGTGTCACACACCATTAATGCTGAAAGGTATATCCAGGTTCTAGACCAACATATGCTCCCATCAAGATGCTGTCTTTTTCAGGCAAGACCTTGCATTTTCCAACATGACAATGCCAAACCACATACTTCATCAATTACAGCATCATAGCTGCGTAGAAGAAGGGTCCGGGTACTGAACAGGCCAGCCTTCAGTCCAAATATAAAACATTTAAGACATCATAAAAAGGAAGATATGACAAAAAAGACCTAAGACAGTTGAGCAACTATAATTCTATATTATACAAAAATAAGTAAACATTCATATTCCATAACTTGAGCAACTTGTCTCCTTAGTCCTCAGACATTTACAGATTCCCCCGAAAAGGGGATGTCTCACAGTGGTAAACATGGCCTTGTCCCAACTTTATTAAGCTTTTTTATTGAGACCTAATTTTTCTCTTTAAATGATACATATTCTCAGTTTAAACATTTTATATGTTATCTATAATATAAAATAAAATATGGAATTTTGAAATTTGCACATCATTGCTTTCCATTATTATTTGTACAATTCCCCAACTTTTTTAGTCAGGGTCAAAATTCTTGACATTACAAATATATTTTTAAATGCAAGCAAAGGTTTGAAAAGCTAAAACGCTTAAAAGAAAAAATAGTGAAAGCGATCTACATGTAAATGTCACTGCTTATTGTGTTCTGTGTTCATCAACTATAAAGCAGTGCAGTATTAGATGGAAGACAACTTCCTTGGTTCATATCCAACTTAGCTTGTCATTTCATTATCAGTTAAATTAGGTGTGTATGGTGTTGACGCTGTGCATCACTGTTGTGTTACCTGTCAGAATAGGTGACAACTTCTTGTCCGGCAAGTCAGCACCTTCAGGCTTCTAATATATATATATCTTTATCCTTGCATCTGATCCGTCTGTTTCTGTATGTATCCATATTAATGGTCCTATACATTAAATACAGTATATATTATATTAAACAGGAAATCAACCAATAATCATGACCTTCATAAAAATGAGCTGTTCGGACATTTATCAATGGGTTCTAACTGGGAGAAACAAAAAATCCTTTATACGAGTGAAAGAATGTTAAGGAATTATATCTTATACTGCATCTATATGTTTTACATGGGGAGTATCTAAAATGCAACATTTAACTGAATAGTTTTAGTTTCTAACAATGGAAATTAGTACTTAAACTTTCTTGTGAGTTCAGTGTCAGCAAATAACTTTGGCACCTTTGACAACGTAGTTAGAATAAGATACAATTAGCTAACAATTCAATCTAATTTAATCTAATCTAATTTAATCTACAGTAAGGGACAGTTCCATTGAGATTACATTGAGTGTCTGAGCGGCACCGGGATGCAGTTGTACTGCTGTCGCCTCACAGCAAGAAGGACCCAGGTTCGATCCTTAGGTAAAATTTCTTTGAAATTTGGGAAATTCACAGAGGTAGCCAATTGGCCCCAAACCCGGACCTGGGGAGCTGGTTTTAGAAAATATAGCTCCCATTTCCATGGCAATAAAAGTGGTTCCTGCTAAATTAGACCAATGATCACGGGTATTACAGTCCTATGCCCAGCAGCCACTACTTATAGTTGTTCTTAAGCAGCTGCGTGCTGCTTTTGGCAATGTCTATCTTTAAAACCTTAAAGTCTTTTATCGTTTCACCGGATTAAAAAATTACAAAAAAAAACCTAATCAGAAAGCTTACTGCTATCTGCAGTCAGATTAGTCAGAGTCCAGAATCTTTGGAATGCAGGACTAAGATATTCAACATCAGAATCAATCTAAAATTATACATAATATTTTATATTATTAATCTGCTCTCTGTCATCTAATTTGGCATAAACATTTGTCTATGTGTCGTCAGTGTAGCAATGAAAACCAAACAATTTGCGCACTACACAGTTCTCAATTATAAGCTCAAAATTAAGTTTTTACCAGATGATATCATTAAAGAAAAATAATATCATAAACCATTTAACTGCTATGTTCCATGAGCTGCATTAGAAATAATTAAATGGATCCTCAACAATACTTAATACAGTGCAGATTTGTTGTGAGCTGGTTTGACCTGAAGTGTTAACATTTCTGTGTAAACTACATTAATTCTGAGGCTGCCTTTTCACATAAATGAGAAAGAGACAGTTTAAAGCTCAGGGGCATATTTAAGATTAATTTCTATTTTAGAGAACTATTACACAGGCGTAACTCAGTTCTCTTATTATTGGTCTAATATTAATATCTGTCAGTCCATTGAAACTGAGGACCATAAAAATTGCGCATGTAGAAGAATTGCTGCTATGTGAAACTTCTGTATGTAAATTCTTCCCATTAATAAATACCATGTTCAGACAAACATAAATAGCAATTTTAAAATTAGCAAAAATGATAAAAACAGACAAATGAGAAATAGACAAATATTTAAAATGAATAAAATTCTCCATTGGTTATGCTGTGATCTTCTGACGTCAAATTTCATAGCATATGATTTGCATTCATTTGAAGAGGTTATTCACACTTAGAAATTTTGTGCTTTTAGATATTAGCATCTAATATTTAGAAAGTTTTTAAAAAGATTGAACAAATTTGGCTTTTTTGGATGGGTTGACAGGAGGAATACACTTATTTCTAAAACGCACTATAAAATTTTGGTAATTACATGTGAACAAATCAAAAGACTTAAGTGGATATGTTTGCCCATAATCCACAGTTCCATGTTTTCCAAAACAAAAGACTTAGCGTTCCTCTGCATATTAAAGTATAATGTAGGCCACATATCTGACAGCTAAAACCTGGCTAAAATTTGAGGACAATAATCCTAAATATACCAGCAGAATGGAAGAACAAAAATAGAACAAGGTGTGCTAAAGGCCTAGTCAAAAATTCTAAATCCTCAAAACTTTTAATCCACTAAAGCAACTTTGTAGGGAATAACCAGGCCCAAATTCCAGATTGATAAATATAGAAAATATAACAAGTCTATTTATTACTCGTTACAGTGGCTCTAAAGTGTTGATTCATAGGGTGTGCTTAGATCTTTCACCTAGATTCTCCATGTTGGCCTTATTTCTGTTAAATATTGTAAATTATGGCATTGTAAAATCGAGTGGCACTGCTCATCTGAGATTCTGGCACCCACAGAGGTTTACACATAAATCACCTATTTGAAATATTTCTGTCCACATTATCAATCAATTAGTCACACACCAACCTCTCCAACATGGGCAACCTGTCTAAGAATGTCAGGAAGATATTGTAGATCCTCGCAAGGATGGAATGGGCTACAAAACCATAAGAAAAAGAAGTCAGAATGAGAAAACTGTTGGTTGAAAAAGGAAGAAACACAAATGTGTTATCCTATCTCTTTATGCACCATTTACTAAAGTGCTGAACTACTTTTTTATATAATTTTTGTAACTAAAATACAAGAAAAGATAGAATAACATTAAACCATTTGGCAAGCATTTAGAAAAATATAAACTTCTCTTGGATTCACTGCTGAGGAAAGTTAACCCTGAGTTTGTTTCTTTATTGCTTCGCTTGGGAATCCTTCAGAAAAACAACGTCCCATTCTTTAACTTTGGCTGCACTTAGTTTACTTGGGCTGTAGCTCCGGGGTAAATGGATAATGTGTTCAAGTGTTCTTCTTTCTGAACGTCTCTCTTTGACTTATACAAATATATCTCTGAGTGGACCTGTTTGTGATTCTATGCGTGGATCTTCTGTACCTCCCAGTGGATCCGCTTGCATAATGCAGTGGAAATGTTTGGTCTGTTTGCGTACTTTATGAACACAAGTTAAGTTTTTCTCTAGTAGAATTGGGACTTCGTGAACAGTCAGATAAATTATGTTTTTCTATTGAACGTAGACGCAGATTATACTTTACAATCTCTGATGTTAATTTATTGTCCAGAACAAAATCAGATTTAGTCAGTGGTGGAATGTCAATTTTTCAGTCTTTTGATTCTGAACGTCTATTAATAAACGACAGCGTTTATTTCTGAAGCTTGTTTTCTTCAGAACAAGTTAATAAAGTTTATGGAATTGGATTTGCGTTTATTGTGAAAAGATTTAGAACTCTAATTGAGCTAATGGTCTATTTGATTGATTGTCTGATGCACACTCTTTGTTGTCTTTGGGGTAAACTTTAATTTAACGCATGAACGTGGCCTTAGATATAGCTCACAAACCGCTGTGCACTGCATCACAACTGCCAGGGCGTCTTCTGGTGAGGTGTTCTCAGTAGCAGGTGTTGGTTCGGGTTGGATTGCTGATAAGTGATCCCTGTATCTTTCATCAAGACGTTACATGCTGTTTCACAGCTAGTGTCGTTATTTAATTCCACATGGTTTGGTCATTCTTCTTTAATGCTTTTCATATCTGGGAAAGCTGGTTAATGACGGTGCTTGACTTCAGAATTGGATTCTTTCTGAAGCTGTACAGAACTTATGGATTCTGCTTTTGTTGTTGATCATTTATTGCACTCCCGTTTTAATTTGCTTTTGATGGATTTGGCTTTTGCTTCTGCCAAATCTAGTTCTTTTTGTTTTTGAGGAAGCATTTGTTCTGTTTCTGCCTGTTCGGCTTTGTTATTAATTCTTTATGCGCATCTTCAAACTCAATGCGGGTTTAATCTGGTGATATTTGAGACTGAATTGAGGTTACTGTGGCAACCTGATTAGTAGCTTCTGCTTCAGCAGCCTTGCCTGAGTGTAAACTCATGGTGACCTCAGCTCGTACAAATCCGTAAGGATAGATCCTTGATAGTTCTTAGGACGTAAGCAACAAAATAGGCATCATCTCCTATTGTATCTTCTGTTATGAAGTTAATGGTAATCGTCTTTTTACTGTTATGTCCTCATGACGTGGAATCATGAAGCTAGACAGACAGTTAATAAAATAAAAGACTTTTCAATACTAGGCCATCTCGTATGCACCATTTACTCAAGAACTGCTCTTTTACATAACCTTTGTAGCTGAAAATACAAGAGAAGAAATAAAAGAAAATTTATTTTAAACATACTGATTATTTGTAATTCTAACTTACATACAAGGGATTTATAAGTATCACTACTCACAAAGATGAATAAACCTCTGAATTGACTAGAGAATCTGAGTCTTGGTTACTTACAATGGCTCCTAACTAAGTTCTAGAACACCACTATTGATATACATGTTGATAATGGAATCTATGATAATGGAATCTATTATGACGCAATATACTCTGAAATGATCTAAACATCATAGCTTTTAAAAACTGATTCATTTCTAAAAAAATAACACAATAATTGCACCCTCAGCCTTGAAATACATGGGGGTAGCATGTTACTAATCTTAAGGAAGCCGATAGCACAATCACCAAGAAAACCATTGGTGACACATTACGCAATAATGGATTAAAATCCTGTAGTACCTGTAATGTCCCCTGCTGACACAGGCACATGTGTCGGCCTGTCTGAAGTTTTCCAATGAATAACTGAAAGATCCAGAGACTGCTGTGGTAAGATGAGACCAAAATACGTTTGGGATGTTTCTCTCCTGAGGGCACAAGACAACTTAAACACATCAACAGATGGATGGATGTACCGTAAAATCTTGTGTGACAACCTTCCCTCTGCCAGAAGAAAATGGGTTGTGGATGGGTCTTCCAACACGACAATGACCAAAAACATTGCTGTTGTCGTATATGGGTCTTCCAACATGACAATGACCAAAAACATACAGCCAGGGAAACAAAGGAGTGGCTCAAAAAGAAGCAAATTAAATTTATGGAATGGCCTAACCAGTCTCCGGACCTCAATCCGATAGAAAACCTATGAAGGGAGCTGAATTTTCTTAATGATTAATATGATATGATCAACAAAGTTTCTAATATGTGCTCAACCCTGGTCATCATCTCCAAGAAATGTCTTCCCTCTATGTAAAATTTTTTACTTAACTAAATGCAAATCAGTTTTTATCTCTTTTATTTTCTGGATTTTCTTTTTGATGTTTTATCTCTCACTGTAAAAATAATTCTACCGTTCAAATTATAGGCCGTTATTTTCTTTGTCATCGGGCAAACTTACAAAACCAGAGAGGTATCAAATAATCATTTCCTCCACTGTAACTCATTTTAAAGACTAGGAAAAATCTAATTTTATATTTTGTATGAACGCACTAATCATTTTTCACTGCAGAGAATCAATGTCTACTTTAAAGTTCTAAGATAGGTATTAAATAACTATAAGTTATAATTACAGTTGCAATTTATTCCCGTGCTAATAACCATTCAGTCTCACTGCATATCCGTTTTATGGTTCATGAATTTGGAAACTGCTTGGACTAAAGCTAAAGGAAAATATGCATGACAAACCCATACAGAAATGCTCTCATTTTACACTCCTGAGTTAATTGTAGTGAAATATTTAATTATCTTTTACAAATAATAAATGTCTAATTTTATTTCTTACATAATACCTCTTTCAAACATTTTTTGCCATGGTAATTTTTGGATTTTGTACTGTACTGTATTTTCTCACCTCTGTTGCTCTGGCCAATTTCATTGCTTACTGATTATAATGATTTTTATTTTTACTGTGTGACTAGATGACATGTTTTATAGTTTAATATATTTGTCTAAATCTTCCCATTAGTTTCAAGCAGAGATGATATTTTTTTAATTGCATGTAGTGTAATGTGGTACAATGTGAATTGCATAGTTCTGTTATTATATGTACAGTTCTACAGCTTTTAGCATAAAAAAAAACTTTAGTATGGCGTAGAGTCGAAAATGATTAAAAACTTCGACATGCAAAGCAAGTGTTAATTATAAATGTGTTACTGTTCAAAACAAATTAAGTCTCAAACAGATATGTAAGTTGTATGACTATGGTTTGTTGATGAATCTTATGCAGATTCTCATATAGTTTGTAGTATCTGCGCATTCTTAACTTGATATTTTTTGGATTGACTTAAAAACCCCACCTGTCAGGAGAAATGCCGTACTGGAGGATGGCGCAAGGCAGCAGAACAATCCTGCCCCTAAAGAGCAAAGCTAAAATAACACAGCGGCACCAAGAAACACATGCATGCACCCCACTTTATCTCAGCCACCTCTACAGTACAAATATTAGTGCCATTACGACCTGTTTCCTGTTTGTATTTACTCCGTACAGAAATAAAATCCCTCCGATCTTCACCTCAGGTCACAAATTCAGAGTGACCCTGTGGCAAAAGTGTTGCTTTTTTGCCACTGCTTATTCTCTATTTTAATCCTTTACATTGTTTGTGTACAGTTGTTAAGCTGCCTAGTTTAGATCTCAAGGAAGCTGATAGCACAATCACCAAGAAAACCATTGGTGACACATTAGCCAGTAATAGATTAAAATCCTGCAGCACCTGCAATGTCCCCTGCTAAAGAAGGCACATGTGCAGGCCCGTCTGAAATTTGCCAGTGAATGACTGCATGATCCAGAGAGTGTTTAAGAGAAGGTGCTGTGGTAAGATGAGACCAAAATTCATTTGGCATTAACTAAACATGCCGTGTTTAGAGGACTTTGAAGAAGAACCAATCCCGACCATCAAGCATGGAGGTGTAAAGTTTAGGCATTGGAGGTGTTTCATTCTTGAGTGACAGCCAAGAAGCTTTTCTCTTCCAGGAGAAAAGGGTCATGGATGGGTCTTACAACATGATATTAACCAAAAACATACAGACAAGGCAACAAAGGATTGGCTCAAAAAGATTTATAATTAGCAAGACCTGTTTCCTGTTTGTTTTTCCTCTGTACAGGAATAAAATCCCTGCTAGCTTCACCTCGCCTCACAATTTCAGAGTGACTCCATGGCAAAAGTGTTGCCTTTTTTCCATTGCTTATTCTGTGTTTTCATCCTTTAGATCTTTTGTGCACAGTTGTTGATCTGCATAGTTTACCCCATTTGCAAATCACCATGTTCTGAATTGTAATATTGGATCTTGTTTTTGGATTATTTTTTGCCTTGAACTTTTGAACTGTTAATGACCTTTGCTTGTCTTCACTATCTCCCTTTTGTGTTGGTGTTGCACTGCCTACACCAAGAAACTCAGCAACTTGAAAAATGAGAGCTTCTGCTACAGTGAGCACAGATTGTTACTGTAGACACGTTTGTATTAAATATATTATTGTTAATATTGTATTAATGTTAGGCCTGTCTATTCCACACTCATGGTCTACTTCCTAAAAATTAAAGAAGAGAACGCATTACCCCATTCTCAAATCCCTACACTGGATACCGGTATGTTACAGAATAAATTTCAAGGTTTTGTTACTAGTATATAAATATTAAATGGCATTGGACCTGCTTATTTATCTGATTTGCACCTGCAATATGTGCCCAGCAGAACTTTTTAGGAACTAATTAGTTAGTCTGCCTAAAATAAAGACTAAACATGGAGACGAAGCATTTAGTTAGTATGCTGTTGCTAAATGGAGTGTTACCAGAGAGCATTTGAAGATCACAGACACTAAACACTTAAATCTAGACTAAAAAAATCTCCTCTTCATGCCATCTTACAGCACAGTTTAAAATGAAAAAAAATAAACCGTTTTGATGTGCTTTCTTTAAAAACTCTGTTTTCATTTCTGGATAATTTATGTAAGCAATACATATCCATAGTCGACAGGGTTTATTTATTAGATCTGTGATTTCTGACTATATGTAAAATACAGAGGATTGGCATGACCAAAATATGAGGTAAAGTCTGGCACTGTAACGCGCTGCTTCATTTCATTAAATTCGAGTGCACGCCCTGGAGTGAGGGAGTGAGTCTGAGTGCACTAGGTTATTGCACTGCTGTGTGTGCTGGTGAGTGACTGGGGAAGAGCGCGCAGGCTTCACCATGAGATGTGACCCAATCCATGCAGACATTATCCTTAAGATAAATGTCTTTATTTATGTTGTAAGCACAAACCGCATTATCCATATACATGTCGTCCTCAGACTCCAGCAAAAGCATGAATGGAGTGCAGAGCCCATAGGGTCTGATGCCATCATTGTCTGATGATACATTCTAGAGTGACACAAGATGCGGTGCACATGTACACAAAAAGAGAAACAAACACAAAACAAAACCTAACGGCGAATGCGCTGTTAACTAAATACTTGAAAACAAAAACACTACACAGCTAAACTAAATACCTGCAGTCATGACTGTATATACACTTGAACAGTCTGCAATTAAATAGAGAATAAACAAGCCATAAATTCAGATCAGGAAGCCTTTACAAACCCATCAAACTCAAAACCATCATTGAAGATCAACAGCCTATATACAATGTGCAGATTAACATTAATCGGCACCAGGTGCAGAGGAAACACTGGTGGGATGTCCATAGCTGGCCCTGTTCCAATCACCTGCACAGAGTTGCCCTAAATAGGTGACATGGTATGAAGAAACAGTTAAACATGACCAGCTAGGATGAAAACACTCAAAAAATAACTGAAATTCTGCAAAGTAACATAGGCTTTACAAAAGTCCTAAATAAAACAAAAACAGAGACACTGTGAATCCAGAACAGACCTGACAGGCAGAAGCTACTTCACACCTGTCTTAGGCAGGTCTAACCTCCTAAACAATTGTGAATAGAATTGGTCTCATAGAAATGAAAAAAGTCAATTCCCTGAATATTTTGCTTTCACACTCATAGGAGCATGAGACAGACTCTACAACCCACACAAATGGCTTAGGTAGTGCAGCTCATCCAGGATGACACATCACTGCGAGTGTCCGTCAGTGTAGTGTCCAGAGGCTGGACGCGCTACCAGGAGACAGGCCAGTACACCAGGAAATGTGGAGAAGGCCGTAGGAGGGCAACAACCCAGCAGCAGGACTGCTATGTCCATCTTTGTGCAAGGATGAACAGAAGGAGCTCCGCCAGAGCCCTGCAAAATAACCTCCAGCAGGTTTACACTGAGCACATATCACAGGTGTGACAGAGTCTGGAGACGCTGTGGAGAGCGATCTGCTGCCTGCAATATCCTTCAGCATGACCGGTTTGGCAGTGGGTCAGTAATGGTGTGGGGTGGCATTTCTTTGGAGGGCCGCACAGCCATCCATGTGCTCGCCAGAGGTAGCCTGACTGCCATTAGGTACCGAGATGAGATCCTCAGACCACTTGTAAGACCATATGCTGGTGCGGTTGGCCCTGGGTTCTTCCTAATGCAGGACAATGCTAGACCGTAAGTGGCTGGAGTGTGTCAGCAGTTCCTGTAAGATGAAGGAATTGATGCTATGGACTGGCCCGCCCGTTCCCCAGACCTGAATCCAATTGAAGACATCTAGGACGTCATGTCTCGCTACATCCACCAACGTCCAGGTCTGTGAGGAGATCCCTCAGGAGCATGCCCACACATTGTAGGGAGGTCATACAGGCACCTGGGGTCCACACACAATATTGAGCCTCAATTTGACTTGCTTTAAGAACATTACATGAAAGTTGGATAAGCCTGTAGTGTGTTTTTCCACTTTAAGTTTGTGTGTGACTCCAAATTAAATTGTTTAATACATTTGATTTTCATTGATGATTTTGTTGTCAGCACATTGAACTTTGTACAGAAGTTCATTCAGATCTAGGATGTGTTATTTGAGTGTTCCCATTATTTTTTTGATCAGTATATATATACAGGGGTTAGACAATGAAACAGAAACACCTGGTTTTAGACCACAATAATTTATTAGTATGGTGTAGGACCTCCTTTTGCGGCCAATACATCTTCAATTTGTCTTGGGAATGACACATACAAGTCTTGCACAGTGGTCAGAGGCATTTTAAGCCATTCTTCTTGCAGAATAGTGGCCAGGTCACTACGTGATGGTGGTGGAGAAAAATGTTTCCTGTCTTGCTCCTCCAAAACACCCGAAGGTGGCTCTTGATACACCACAAAGACTTGCTGACTTGGTCACAGATGCGCCAGCAAGACGTGCACCAACAATTTGTCCTCTTTTGAACTCTGATATGTCACCCATAATGTTGTGTGCATTGCAATATTTTGAGCAAAACTGTGCTCTTACCCTGCTAATTGAACCTTCACACTCTGCTCTTACTGGTGCAATGTGCAATTAATGAAGATTGGCCACCAGGTTGTCCAATTTAGCCATGACACCTCCCACACTAAAATGACAGGTGTTTCAGTTTCATTGTCTAACCCCTGTATGCATTTTTTTTTACCTCACTGAGTCTATGGTACCGATCAAAATTCAAAATGCTACTAGTACTACCCAAATATAAACAACTAAAAAATGGGCGCACACTTTTGCACTTTCCATATGCTAGATAGAGTCACTCCAAAGAGGCCCTGTAAATTCTGTATTAGCTCTCGCTAGGACAAAGCAACCTGAACGGAACAACATGCAATGTGCTCCTCATTATATGGAGCTTCAAAGAAGCCAGGATTCCAACCCCCACCCCAGCCCCACCTCATAACAATGAGATAGGCATTTCTGGGTGCATGCCTCCTACCCATTCACACAGTACAACGATCCGGATAATAGTGCATACAGTATTGAGCCATGCAATTCCAATATGGTCGCTGGATCTGGCCCCATCAGACTTCTGCTTTAGGCGTATGATCAAAAGCTGTAAAAAACGGTGGCAATTAAGCCCTAGAGGTATTTTAAGCACACGGAAGCTGCTGAAGTCTCCCTTTTCAGCAGTGCTCTGAGAAAGCTGGAAATAAACAACGGAATATTAATAAAAGCATAGTGTATAATAGTCATATTTATGCGTGTATGGCAGCTGTCAGAGGGATATATACATTCTTTATTTACTGGGTCTCTTCTAATCTTCATTCAGCCAGATTCATCAATTTGTGGAGTGAAAATTGCAAAAAAAAGTCTCACACTGCAAAAAGAATTGGTTCTGATTGATTTATCTTAACTGGAGTTGCAAGCCGATATTCAGGGCCTCTTTCGAGTGACTCACCCTGTAGTTAAACGTGTCAAAACTTCAATCATGTCAATTACTTGGAGCTTTGTAAGAAAATCCATGTAAATAGAGCATACACTCTCAGATACAACCTGTCTGTAGTCATTTTAAATGAGTTCTTCTTTAAAGTTAGCATGGGGTTACAGCACTACCCACTGTGCCACCGTGCCGCCCTCATGTATTGCAGACACCTGGAAATCACAACTATATTTATAACTCAAGTGGGCTACACAAAACCCTGACTATAATCCCACTAATACCCAACAATCTGGATCTTTCCAGAAATGAGCAGTTTATTTGAACCACAATCTTGTACAGAAAGCTGCATATTAAGGGTGGCACAGCAAAATGCACCCGGGTTCAGTCCCGGAGTGGGACGACCTGGGAAATTTCTGTGTGGAGTTTGCATGTTTTCCCAGTGTTTGTGCGGGATTCTCCAGGTGGTCCGGTTTCCCCCCCGTTTCCATATGTACCCCAGGTTAGTCGGTGTCTCTAAAGTGGTCCTTAGTGTATGAATG